>PIJE02000259.1:2957-12957 GCA_002895965.2 Coryphaenoides rupestris
TCGCAGGGGGGGGGGTCAAGAATGCACAAGCAAGTAAGGCCAGATGACAACCACTGACAGATCTGCTGCAGTCGTGTACTTCTCGTTGAAAGATTCAAAGTTGGCTGTTTGCGCTCCCGGCTGAACAATCAACAAACACTTGAGGCTTGTGTGCTGCGTCCCTTTAAGCTGTAGGCTGTATTTACTGACGGCCTTTATACCGCCGTCCAGAAAACACGCCTGGTGATCTGCATACACGCTGTTTTAGGCCCCAGAAGATGGTAGTTAGTGAGTTTGTGTGTGTGTTGAGGGGGGTCGTTTTCTGAGAGCTGCGACCACTTCTGTATCTTTTGCATTTAAGGATCAAATGGATTCTTGACTTTGCTTCTTTTTTTTCTCCCCCTACGCTACGGATGATGAGAAACATCTCTCGGTTGGTGTGCTTATTTCAGCTTTAAATGAAACTCAGACTAAATAGCAGTAACTCCAGTCAAAGACAAAAATTAAATAAAATGAAAACTACTTTTTTAAGTGTTTTATTTTATTTTGTTTTATTTTTGATTGATACAAACCTCTTACCAATTGATTGTGTGCATATATATATACATATATATTTATATATATGTATATATATATACTCCACATGAGACATCGGGGATAGCCCCTGGTCGGCGGTGCATGGGTTTTTTGTTTTTTTCTCGCCTTGTGATTTGCATGATAAAAAACGCGCAAAGTTTTAGTGCAACCCCTTTATTTTCTTTTCTTTTTTTCCTGTGACCCCTTTATTTATTATACGCCCTCATATATGGCGATAAGTGACTTACTGCCCTGTGCGTTATAGGGCCTACTGTGTAAGTGTTATTATCATCGTCATCCGTGCGGGTAGGTGAACGAAGTAACGGGAAATTACAATGATGCAGTAGGCTTGGGTTGTTAATAGGCGGAACACTAATATTGTTGTGAAAGCAAAACCCTCAGCATAACTAATTGCTTCCTCCGGTGAGAAGAAAATAGACAATTATAGCTCAGAGAAACAACACTGATTTATAGTGTTAAAGTAGAGGACTTCTTGCGCCTACACTTTCCCAGCATGCTTTTTTGTGATGTGGGCCCGCGTCACGTTATTTTTTTTAACCCAACACTGGAAACAACAAAAAACTTGCAAAAAAAAAAGTTTGGGAATTTTTTTTCTACAGTGTTTGCAGCCATGCGGTGTGAATGGATGAGCGCAGATCCTCCTGATCCTCCTGTATATCTCTTCACATAATGGATGAAGTTGCAGGAGAACATTTTTTGCATTCCGACGTCAGATACAGTTCAAAGTGCAAATGAGATGTGAAACTGCGCTTCCCTGAGTCTGATGTGCCCTTGACACACGCAAGGTACATCAATAAATGAATACACATTTCCATTAACCAAATAAAAAACCACACACACACACACACACACACACACACAGAGATCGGACCACTCATAGTTTGTAAATAACGCAACACTTAAGGTGAATGACAACACAAAACAAGTGTGCGTTTCGGTGATCGGCCAACATACTGACAGACAGCATCACACGTCGCCGGATCGCTTACCTTCGTTGCTTCCTTTTTTTCTTTCAATTTCTTCCACGATCTTCCGATCACTTTCGTGGGGCTGACCTAAAAAAAAAAAAACGCGTTGGCGACCGACGCGTTCTCCCGGGAAAACAGCGAACAGCGCGAATCAAACGCGGAGCGCCGAGAGACGCAAAGCGCGGCAACGATAACAAGAAGCCGCTTCGGACATGGCGCGAAACTCCGCGACAAAGTTTTGTGGCTGCGAAAGAAACGCCCCCCCCCCCCCCCCCCCCCCCCCCCCCCCCCCCCCCCCCCAAAAAAAAAAAAAAAGTTACAAAAGTCTACAAACTACACGTCCCGTCGCCTCAACTCAGCTCTTTACAATCCATCTTCTCAACGGCACCCAACTTCCCCCCCCCCTGAAACTACCATGGTCCTCCAACCCCTCCCTCGTTTCAATCGCTTTTTTTTTTCTCTCTCCCTCAATTGCGTCGAGGTGTCGTGGAAGTGGAAGTTTTTGGGGGAAGTTTTTACGTTTTAATCGACTTGTCTGATCCAGACACGCGGCGGTGCTGCTGCTGCTGCTGCTGCTGCTGAGATCCTCGGGCTGATGATCTGTTTTCAATCCGATCCCCCTCACTCCCCCCCCTTCTCTCCTCTCTCTCTCTCTCTCTCTCTCTCTCTCTCTCTCTCTCTCCGTCCTCCTCCTCCTCCTCCCACCCTCTCTTTGACTCCCCTTCCTCTCCTCTTCTCTGTACTCCCCTCCACTCCCTGGTGAGTCGGGCCATTTGCTGCGCCAGATGGGCCGACCCCCCCTTTAACTCAATCCAGCGGTTGTATTTTCGAAGGGAAAAAAAAAAAAAAGTTAGATAAAGTTTCATTACGGTTCGATTTCACGCTCTTTTTTTTTTTTTTTTTTAGTGGTCAACCAAGGGTTCCGGGGGTCCGAGGCGGCCGCGGTGTTGTGTTGTGTCAGGGAGGCTGGAGACTAATGGTTGCAGGCTGATTGTACGCGGTCCACCGTGCTCGTCATGCTTGCAGTATTGCAGGCCTGTTTAGTTAGAGATAATTTGTAGCGTTTGCATGCATGTATGTGTGTTGGCTGTAGGTCGGCACAAATCAGATGCGTGCCTGCTTCTGATTTGATATGATTTCCCTCATAGTTTTTTGGGGCAATCTTTTGGATGTAGCAGCAATTTGCAAACAATAAACAAACAAGCCGTTGAAGCAGTTAAGCATCAATTGGTAAAAACAACTCAATACAATATTACATGATAATATAAGTCATTAAGAATACTATCATATGTGTGTGTGTATGTGTGTGTGTTTAAATGTATATATAATATATACTGTACATATATAATATACTGTACATATACTGTATATATACATATATATAGGTCTAAGTATTATTACTAGTTCCTTAGTAGATTGTAGAAATGTGAGGTTTCAAATGTTATTGATTTTGTGTGATCATTGCAGATTAAGTAGTTTTCTCAGTCAAAGTAGTAAGTAGTCTATTGCATTGACTGTCGAGTAAGACAACAACTTTTTAAATTCCCTCCACTTCTTTGGACACAAACACATTTTTTTCTCATTACTTTTTTGAATAGTTTAGTGATGGTTTAACGAGTGTCGTCCGCAGGTCCTGCCACACCACCACACAGGCAGTATTAACTCTATACTTTACATGATAGACTCACATCTGTCCATCTATTTCCTAATTCAATATTCTCTTCACAGCCACTAAATGTAATAGTAGGCTAAACGGATTATAGGGAACGGCCATTTGACCATTAGCAAACTGAAGCCGTATATTCTAATCTGTGAGGATAGCAGGCCTGCAATGTGTGTGGTTATGCCAGATCTTAGATTATTGATTACTGATTTTGAGTCTAATTGTGGAAGATCTGTTGTTGCCACCACAAGGTTGTCGCATGATTCTCTCCAACATGCAGTCGTCCCCCCCCCCCCCAGTTTAATTGAAAATTGTATTGCAATTGTACAAGTCAATTTAGCTCTGTGTGTGAATATTATGCACCCTGTTAGATTGAAGAGAGAGGAATAGATCTGTTTTAAATGTGCATCGACCTCCAAAGCCCCTTGAGACCACCACATCTCTGGGTGGATGCTGTGTCCACCGAGGAGTGAGAGGAGATGAAAGGAGACACACGCACAGAGTAAACGGGAATCGAGAAGGGAGAGAGAGAGGTTCAGCTGGAGGTGGAAGGAAGACAGAAATGCAGAGATATACAAAGAGATGGAGGGAGAGCGAGGGAGTGAGGTGTGGAAAGAGCTGATGGATACATTCACATTTACATTTAGGGCATAGGGACGCTTTTATCAAAAGCGACTTACAAAGAGTACATTTTGTTGAAGGAGAGACAGCCATATATCACTGTGGTGCATAAAGATAAGAATAGAGCGGGTTTCAAGCATTCAGGGATAGGGATATGGAGCGGGAAAGAGAGAGATAAAAAGATGACGATTCATAAAAAAAACTTTCCTTGTATAGCACCTTTTAAATTCTTTATAAATGTTAACAGGCACAATGAAAACAATTGAAATGCGAGACAAGGAAGAACTAATGGATAGACATTAGATGAGTAGATAGAGAAATAGAGGGGGATAGAGAGATGGAGAGATTAATAGATATTCTGAGAAATGGGGGGTAGAGAGAGAGAGTGAGAGAGAGAGAGCCCCAAGTGTGCTGCCCCCTACTGGTCACCCCTGAGGTTGCACCACGCCACAGTAGAGGCTACTGACCTCCTCCATGTCCTCAAGAGAGGGGTGAATGCCCAATGTCCAACTGTCCCTTTCTTTCAGGCAGGAATGTTAATGAGCTCGCTGGGCCTTTGTGGTCCAATAGAAGAATGTGAACCCCAAAACACAGCAGCAGCAGCAGCAGCAGTGGATGGATGGATTATTTTGCGGTGGGGTACATAGAGAAGTGAAGGGTGCATGGGTGGCCGATGAGAATGGAGCGAAGAGGAGGTGAGCGGGAGGGAGGAGGAGAGGAAGCGATGGGAGGGGGGCGGGGTTGGGGGAGATATCCTTCTCGGTGGGAGGGTTTTGGTACTGAGATCATAACGCCATTTCTCAATCCTGTGACTGAATGCATTCCTGGGTCATTATCTGACCTGTGGAGGTGATGGTGCTGAGGAACGGGCCTCTCACTCATTATTACTGTTGTGCTATCAGTTGGCTGCTGGGAATAGGACTTGGATTGCGGGAGGCAAATATTACCAACTCTTGGGTTGCCTATTGTAGACGGAAAAAACTGCAGTGAACGCTAAACCAGTTAAATAAACTAAAGGCATAGGCATATTATTATTGCTATTATTATTATGCATAGCCTGTCATTATTATCAGGCATATTCTTATTATTCTTCTTCTTATTCTTATTCTTCTAATTATTATTATGTACAAATGGGCCCCTAACGCATTCACAAGCCACCTTAAAAAAAAAAAAAAAAGGCCAACAAAGGCATTTGCACAAGTTGGGCTTCATCAAAAACACATTGTGTCTGACGATTGCTGTTTGGCACATGATGAATTTCCAAAAAGGACTAACAAATCTTCCCTTTGTCATCCCTTTGTCTATACAGTTACTATGGAATGCAAATGTGAAATACATTGCCAACCTTCCTGTTATTTATCTGTAATGGTGTTCCTGTGTTGTTGGTGTCAATTCAAAAACATGCAATGACAACGAGGGTTGTCATTTCTAATATTTAGCCGAGAATTATGAATGGAAAGTGGTTCCCTCTCACACACACACACACACACACACACACACACACACACACACACACACACACACACACACACACACACACACACACACAGACGGACGGACGGCAGCTGTGGGTGTGAGTGGACTCTGTGGGGGTGATGACGACCTCTGCTTGCGTCACCCATTGGTTTCTGAAGAGCGCTTTTGAAGTCTGAGTCTGAGTGAAACTGGGGCGGGGCGAATGAAGCCTGGCTGCTGGGACACGCCCACGACCACGCCCACCTCGAGGTGTTGAAGCTGAAGTCTAAGAAGTGACCTATAGCCAACCTGATACTAAGAGTCCAGGTGAACTCTGAACAACACACCTAACGAACAATTTGCAGGAAATCAATCAAAGCGAGTTACATTTTGAGTCACTTGACAAATGTAAGTTAATGGTGTTGCATAGATGTTGTGTACCTTTTAAGACAGTCTACATGCCACGATGATTGCTCAATTGTCTCATCCGATGGGATAGTGTTACTAAATAAGCCCTGATCGTTTTATTTATGATCAATGCAATGCTTATTATCTTGAATATGACTGTTGAGAAAGAAAGGCACTTTTATATTCTTTACATGATTTAATGTTCTTTTTTTGGCTTAATGGCCGCCTTCCATTCCTCCACCATGCCAGCTACACACATGTATTTCTATACTGGCAACCTATCGTGAATTGCATACTGTATTTTTCATCCCTGAAGCATTTTCTTCACTCATTACACTCATTTATTTTCCTCCCAGTAACAGTGTCGATCATTGGGGACAGCTATGTCTTCCCAGAGAGCTGCAGAGACCATGGGAAGCCACCTCAGCGTGCCGGGCATCAGTGTCTGCTGGTTTGGCTGGGGTGGACTGCGGTGGAAAGGCCTTCTCCCTCTTCTTTACCATCTACCTGCAAGAAAGAGCAGCACTGGATGGCCTCATCATCCACTGTGGTGGCAATGACATGGGGCGGATGTGTTTTGAATGTTTTTAATATCACAGTGTAATACCAATACAACTGGAACATGAATGTACAGTATGCAGTTCATCCATGTTTGTTACTATGAAAATACTTTAACTGTTGTCAATGTGCCGCTGTAAATGAGGCCACTATTAGTTTTGCCACTATTTCATGTGATGTTCTAATGTCTCAGTTGGAGAATCTTTTCCCATTTCATCATAGACAGCATAGGAAAAAATAGCAATTATAACTCTGAGATAAGGCATTGAATGCACTAAAGCAAAAAGTGAGCAAGCTATGGCCTAAGTCATCTATAATGTAATGTAATGCAATGTATATGAATATGATAAGGATCCACACATATCAATTTAAACATACATATCAATGTAAACCAATTAGTTGCTTGCTTCTTTGTAAAATATCAAAAAAGGTCTCACTACCCTGGAGTCAGTGCTGACGTGATGACTCTCAAAGTATTCACTTCACAGACAGAATTCTTGTTAGGAGTCCAGTTCTGTCTTGTGTTGAGCAACCACTGGTCCAGCTTGTCTGGATCACCTAGCAGAAACCTTTACATAGACAAATAGATATGTTGACAAATGTATGGCAATTCTTCACAGGCTTTATATCTAAACAATTTAAATAACTTCACTACTTAATTGAACAGATCATGATCAATTAACAAAAAAACCGATGACATAACTGCTCATTCTATCTGTTGCATTGTCTATTATTCTTATATTTGACCTTTTCCCTCCACTTATTTTGGAAGATTTTCATGTTGGTGGTCCGTTTTATAATGAACAAGTGCACCCATTTTGGGGCATTCTGACTAACGTACATAAAACATCATAAAATCCTTGTTCCGCAATATTTCCAATTGTTTTCTGTCCAGAATTGCATTTATATTGTGCTGGCTTTATCCGAAAAATTCAATACATCTGTAAAAAGGAGTCATCATTTCCTCACTGACATATCTTGACATCAGATTCAGATGAATGTTAAACAAGTTGCGCGGAGGCCGGGCCGACTCTGGACGACACCAACAACTACAGCCACTCATCAATTCTTCTTTAAAGCTCGCACGGTTTGGAAATTGATTGTGGTAACGTCAGGTTGCGCATTGCGTCGACTGGATAGGCTACAGAAAAATTAATAGTCAATGGTGTATACGCAATGAGCTGGATTACAGTAACCTTAAACTGCCAAGCATCCTTAAAATTGATGTCTGCTCACGGTGCTAACCCTAACCCATGAAATAATACACACATGTAACGAAGCTTATCATCCTTGGCTGGAGCAACACGGCCGAGCCGAGGTGACGGTGAGAGCTGGTCGGGAGCTAACCGCAGCGAGCCTAAACAACCCAAGCTGTCACTCAACATGCATGGTCACGCCGCTAACTATGCGTAAACGTACTATTTTACCATCATGTAACTGGAACTGATGGGTGACATGAAAATTCACCACCCGTTCAGTTGTCATGGACAAAGTACCTGAATACAGAGACCAGAACATGTTGTGAGGACGAGGCTGTAAACACTTTATTTTCTGCTGTAAAGTTGAACATTTTAACATGGGAGTCTAGGGTGATTGACTCGTTTCTGCTGCCAGCCTCAAGCGGCCATTCAACGAATTGCAGGTTTGGGCACTTCCGCATTGGGCTGAGTGTTGCCCCTTGGTTGAACCACAGGCCTGTCAGCCGTGGCCATCGCTTTCCACAGCCCATTGTTTTCTCAGGGTTCCAAAACAGGCAAAGTGCTAATAAATATACTGCTGCAGATACACTCTTATAATCGATTACTTGACAGGCCTACAAAGATTTCCAATCGGCAAGACCCTGTGAGAAATAAATTCAATGAATGACTGGGGCAATGAATGAATGGATAAATATGAATGAATGCACAATGCATCGCTTAGCACTTTGACAAAATGTTTCGTCCTGAACTTATCGACGTTTCCAAAGTAAGATACACAGTTGAAACAAAGAGAATGCAAGAGTTTTGGATTGCCACAGAAACAGAATATAATTTGTCTACAGGCTAATAATTAGTGAACCCTTCGTTTAATTTGTTAATGTATCAATTTATCTGTACAAACGGAGACCCATGCGTTGCTAAAATAATGTGTGAGGATAGTCCCGTTCACCAGACCCAAAATATGTTGGGAAATGGCGCCCTCGTGTGACAGAAAAGGAAATTACAACGCTTTGCTGCCACGACGTGCTATGGACCATATATAGAAGATCTGTGATGTTGATACAAGAGGATCCCATTTAAAAGTGTACTGGAATCCAGGGTGCAATTTGGGTGTTGATTGGGGAAATGAATTGGATGGGATAGGTCAACAGAAAGACAAAAACAAGCAATATTATCATTTTTCTTTCCACATGTTGTTGGCTGATGCGTGTTGTTAGATTTTTCCAGTAGGCCTGATTATAACATTGACCTTAATAAAAATCTTATTTCACCACCACCACCAAAATAACCCCATAACAGCACCAACACATTTTTTTTTATTATTGTGACATAACTCGTATCAATGAGGTCTACTGACCTTAAAAACATTCATTTCACGGTTTGATTATTTGACAGATGAAATGAGCTGTAGGCCTCTACAAAAGCTTCTAGGCCAAACCCTGTAGTCAAGGCCCTGTAGTCAACCACACGTGTTGGTTTGAAAGCCCGGGGCTGTCTCTATAGTGTGAAGTGTCCAATATAAGTGCACAATATAGGCCAATTTACAAGGGATGTAGAGGAACACTTCCTGCTTGTTAAGACAAAGCCACAGTCCATAATCCACAGTGTGTTAATAAGGTGTCCAACACTCACCACAGAGACACAACAAAATGGTCTCTAATCTGGCGAGAATGAAGAATTTGTTTATGAAGTACGTGTATATAATAATAATCAACAACGGCTTTTGCATTTAGAACCGCAATCGTTTGTTGACTCTGTAGAAAACATAAACACAGACACACAGCCCCATAAATGGACACTCTTTAAGTTGAACATTTCATAGTCCCTAAAAGTCCCATTTCGTTGACAAATTCACCAAAGCACCAAAGGTCTGTCTGTAAACATACTCAACAGAGAGACCAGTCACCCCTTGCCCTCGTCTTCGACTCTTCCTCTGTAATGAAAAAGCCTTTTGTGAATCAACATCTCATTGTAAACCCATATCATCATCTTCACCATCCTCTTCATCCCTATCATCATCCTCATCTCATAACTCTGAGAGTCTTATTCACGAACAGAACATGGATGACGTCATTCAGATCTCTGTCTCCAGGGGTGAGTGTGGGTTTGTGTATGTGTATGTGTATGTGTATGTGTATGTGTGTTTGTCCCCCAACCATAACAAGTGTGTACCAAGTGTGTTTTTGTCATGAGAAAACAGGCAACAACTCGTTAACCCCCAGTCCCTGCCCACCCCCCGCCAAAAAAACATAAAATGACAAACAGGCTCCAAACCACGAGGCGCCCGCCCAGACATTTGTCCGGTCACACGGGCGTTGGGAATCCTCGTGTCCGTCCCTTCTCAAAGTGAAGTGGCCCCCGTCACAAAAGAGGGTCCATCCGGAGGCTGAGAGGCTACAAAGCAGCAGGTCTATAAAGTGAACGGCGAGCGTCTTGGTGGCAGTTTCCTAGCCTCAGGGAGAGGGGGTGAGGGGGGGAGGGGGGTGCTAAAGTGTACGGTGTTTGTCGCCCGGGGTTTATGTTGGTCGGCGCTTCTTTATGCTGTTTGCGCA
>PIJE02000259.1:17957-20457 GCA_002895965.2 Coryphaenoides rupestris
CGTAGACACGTTGCGTGACTAACACGGTGTGTGCCATTTTCTTTCTTCTGTTCTTCTTCTTTTCTTTGTTGTTGTTGTTGTTGTTGTTGTTGTTGTTGTTGTTGTTTTTGTCATACATTAGAAGAAGAAAATGAAGAAGACAGAAGGACAAAAAATGCAGAGTTGAAGAAACATCTGCAGGGCTCATGGAGAGATTGATGGCCGGAGCAGATGAGGCTCCAGGTTAGAGGACTCACCCCCATGAGTATCCGATGCATGGAGCCCTTCACACAAACCCCGGGACCCTCCGCTCCGGTTACCTCGGCACCCCATGCGCCCTGCCACCGCTTTGTGTCCGCACTAAAGGTATTTGAGGGACAAAGCCGCGGCACAATGGAGCTTTTATGGACCCCGGGGCCGTCCCTTTGAAAGGAAGACGACTATATTTTTCCCCCAGTGAAGATAGATGGAGCTGACGTCGGGGAGAAGCCATTGACGGCAGGGTAAACAAGTCACGGCCATTCCGCCACAATCGGCCGCCCCGATTTAGGCCGGCAGACGGTCTCAGAGGGAGACGCGGGGGCACGCGGGACCCTGTCTGGAACCTGTTGTTGTTGTTGTTGTCGCTTCAACATGTCTTGACCTCCTTCTTTCTTTCTTTCTTTCTTCTTCCTTTCCCCTGTATTTTCTCTCCTTCCACACCCGAGATGACACAGAGAGGGAAGGGGGCGGAACTGTGTCGATCCACAGCGCTTGTCTTAGAGTGTCTTAGAGACTCGACCTTGGCGGGCCCTGGTGCATGTTTGTTTGGGAATCAGCTTGACACACACACACACACACACACACACACGCACACACACACACACACACACACTTTGTCAATGAAAACCTTTTGCTTCCCGGACACATTTAACTGGTCACAATCACACACACGCTGGTTTTAATGCCTTGCACAATGGCAAGAGAAGCGTTCCTCACTCCCCTGGAGTGACGGTGAACGTGACAGCGAGTAAAGTGCATCTGCTTCACGCTGATCAATGAAAAGGGCCTGGATGAGTGAGTCCATGTGGGATTTAAGACACATCCGGTGTGAAAACACAGCAGCGAGAAAAAGTGTTCCGAAAGTTCCGAAAGTCCATCTACCCCCTCGTCTCTATCTCTGCCTAGTGTGTGACCCCCATGGGAACGGAGCAACACTTGCTTGCTTGGATGGCAGTTTGGACAAACAGTTTGAACAAACCAGTGTAATCGCCGTAATCTCAACCAAATCCCATTATAGCCATACCAGAGTCTAGGCGCCAAGTTCTCCTCCGCATCGCATCGCTTCCAAGAATCAGTGTCTTCCGTCCTGGCCCGGCCATGACCATGTCTTGTCAGCGGGAGTCAGCATGGGGCTTTCAGATCATCACAACAACAACAACAACAATGACGTACAGCCGAACAGCGGCCCGGCTGGCTAAGCCCTGAGTATTTACATCCACATGTTTATTTGTTTATTTACAGACTCACTGCTTTTCTTGTGCGTGTGATTTTCCTCCTTCAACTTTCCCTGCCCGTCACCTTGTTTCCCCCCCCTCAACAAATGTTTATTTATTTTCCAAGCAAAGCTGATTGACGGGACTTAAGTCTGGTGGCCGGTGCAATGCGCACCGTGTCCTCGATGGTGACCCGGATTACAGGGACCGCGGGACACACACTCTGACCCATGCAGACTCATGGGAGATTATATGCCCTGCATCGCTATTATTTCTGTGGCGGTGTGTTTGTTTGTCTTCTTGGCTCTTTGTCTCTGTCCGTCTGTCATGCCGGTCTGCCTGTCTGTCTGTCTGTCTGTCTGTCTGTGGCCGGGCATCACAGCAGGACAAATGTTGATCCTTGGGTTGTCCTCGGATGCTCCCGTGGGAGGACCACAGGCTGGTACAGAAGAGGATGAGGAGGGCACAGGAGGTTGACAAATCTGCTTGTCCGGAAGTTCAATCTGTTCATGGAGTTCATGGCTTTTGACTCAGCGGAGTTCATGTTCTGTTCTGTTTTGTTCTTAACCATTTTTTTACACTATAGATTTGATTGAGATTTGCATGGAAGTGCATTGCATTAATTGGGGAAAAAATATTTGTCCGTGCTCACGTAATCACGCAAGATGCATTGTGTAAAACAAGGAAATATCTGGTAATTACAACAAGCCAAGTCCCTCGTAATAATTTGAAAATGTGTGAGATTTAAGGTTGGGCTTTGGCTCGGGACATGGAAAGCCACGATGAGCCGGATTCCTAATTTAATCAGGCTTTACAACATTGGATTAATTGAGTCATGTGGATGGTATTGTCATATGCTTATCAACTTAATCATCCCAAATTGTGTCCTGAAACTTAAAGGTACAACATGCAAGATTTTTCTGTTTAAATTTGAAAAACCCCACCCGCCCTTGAAAAGCAAGGCACGCTTTTTGAGATTTCTGCAGCCTTACATGACAGAATGTGCTTTAGAGCTCAGTTATGCAAACACATTCTTGCATATTGTG
>PIJE02000259.1:25457-27957 GCA_002895965.2 Coryphaenoides rupestris
CACACACACACACACGCACGCACGCACGCACACACACACACACACACACACACACACACACACACACACACACACACACACACACACACACACACACACACACACCACACACACACACACACACACACACAGACACACACACACACACCACACACACACACCATGTGTGCATATTGTGTGTGTGTCCCCCCCCAGTCCAGTGACATGTCAGGTGCCTGTGGTAGCGGAGCTGACTTCTGATTGCTTGTAATGCCCCAGTGCCTTTTTCCACCCGGGACACATGTCAACCATGTCACTGGAACGGGAGCCCCCCTTAATGAGGGGAACGCAATCAGGGGAGACCCCCCCCTTCCTCACACACACACCACCACCTTCCCTCTGGTGGAGCAGCCCAGTGAAAACACACAGAGGTGGAGTGGGTGGGTGGAGGGTCATTAGGGGAGAGGGTGGGGGGGGGGGGGAGCGGAGTGGAGTCAGACTCTGGGAGACCGACAGTAAATCACCATGTAGCCCCAGAGAGCTGGTCGGACCCACTGGCTTCTGTGTGCGTGTGTGTGTGTGTGTGAGAGAGAGAGTTGTACATGTGTGTGTATGGTTCCTTGTTACTTACTTAAGTCCATTTGGTCTTGTGTTGCATATTGTATTATATCGTATTATATAGTTGACTAATACTGTACTAATAGATTACTAAACTTAACTCCATAGCGGGTGGAGGGTCTCACTGTGGACCAGATACACAGTAATTGTATCTGCTTCAAGGCTTCACAACACGAACATAGTCAAACCAACAGAGAGTGTAAACAACACAGCACAACCCTGGCATCGGCTTTTAGTGTTTGCAAATTAGAGTAATATGTTAAAGAGGGTGGCTTCACCGGACAATGATGGCCTTTTCCTGCATAGTTTCATAACAGTCCCCATACCACCCCCTCCTCACCCCCAACCACCACCACCCAACAACACCCCCTCCCCCTCTCCCCTTCCCGTAACCGCACATATTTGTTTTTACTTCAACCGCCATCGTACGTCCTCCCTCCGAAGGAGACGCCATTGTGTGTGTCAAGCCCCCCCAGAAAAGTGTGGAAAGCGTCGGGGGTACTTAAAAATTAGCTCTTCGGGAGTAGCGGGCTCCCTTCCAATTAGATTAGCCATCAAGCCTAGGAATCCGGGGGGGCCCTTGAAGCAGTCGCCCAACAGACCATCAACGCGGCACGACAAGTGAAATTGTTGGGGTCTAATGTCGTAGAGGCCTGATAATGGCCGCCTTCTTACACATACACACACACATACACACACTTTAAATGGTGGTCTGGGGACCCCAGAGGCCCCCCGACGGCCTGTTTTTGCATGAAGTAAAATGCCTTCTATTCAATAGAGCATAGGCAACACTATTAAACATTTATGGAGGTTGTTTAAACAGCCGTTAACTGCAGATTAAGTGGGATCTCTCCCCACACACACACACACACACACACACACACACACCACCAATGAGCCAGCAGAGACTCCCCCATACACACACACACACACACACACCACACACACATAACACACCATACACACACGCATATCATACTATATGCATGCGCACACGACAGGCATGCATACAAACAAGCATGACATGCATGTGGTTGAATGGGAGATCCTCGTGAACAATAACACAGGCACACAGAGGGATGCACAATGCACACGCACACACACACCACACACCACACACACACACACAACACACACAACACACTGACACACACACAGACATCACACACGCACACACACACACACACACACCACACACACACACATACACACTGACACACACACAGACACACCAACACACACACACACTGACACACACACACACATACACATACACACATACACTCACTGACACACACACACACATGCACACACACATTAAAAACACACACAAACATGTGCACACAAAGAAGTAGGAATGAGTTAGAAACATTTTTAATATCATATTTGTGCTCTAAAGAGTATTCATATTTTTCTTAACATATAGTCAACCACAAGAGCAAATATTATCAAAGAAAGAATACAAATGTATTCTTATATGGATATGTATACATATACTGTATATACTGTAAATAATGACCTTTGATGACCATTGTTGGGCCTGTTCCAACCTGACGTCATGTGACATTACATCACCTGGGACGCACTCACACAACACAACACACACACACACACACACACACACACACACACACACACACACACACACACACAGTTTAAATTACGATGCTGTATGTGTATGTGTATGCGCCAGTGTGTGTTTGTGTGTTTGCATATGCACGTGTGTGTGTGTGTGTGTGTGTGTGTATGCACGTTATGGGTGTGCGTGTGTATGCACGTTGTGTGTGTTTGTGTGTGTATGCGCATTGTGTGTGGTGTGTGTGTGTGTGTGTGTGTGTGTGTGTGTGTGTGTCTGTCTGTGTGTGTGTGTGTGTGTGCGTGTGTATGCACATTGTGTGTGTGT
>PIJE02000259.1:35457-47291 GCA_002895965.2 Coryphaenoides rupestris
AGGATATAATATCTACCCGAAACAGCTGCCAGCGGCAACTTTATTGGCACACCACGTATCAACAAATGGCCTCCAGGTGGCCTTTCAACATCCGCCGACCGGACTACAAGATCAGCTGGGCGTTGACGTCTGTTTCAATAATGATTGACCCGCAGTAGTTTTTGTTTTTATTCTCTCCCCTGGGAAGACCGTTAGGTGTTTTTATGTGTTTAGGTTAAGCGGCTGGGCAAAATGAAGCGCCAGCGAGCTGCTAAGAGACAGGAGCACACCCTGCATGGCGTAACCCATCACCTATGAATGTACTGCCTCCCACAGCAGTTCAGTGGAATATCTAGTGGTGCTGTGTGTGTGGTGTGTGAGGTGGCGAGTGTGGTAGGGCTGGCTCCTTCAGTACAAGAATGAAACCCATTTAATTATAGACTGGATATACAAAATCGACTTATATACAATTAACATACTTGTATACATGCATACATACACACACACACACACACATATATATGTCCTAAAAATATGTAATAGAATAATAGATTGAAAATTTAATATTAAAACAATTTCAAATGAAAGTGTTATCTGCTACCAGTGTGTATAGCAGCTCATAGAGTGATCAGCTGTGTGTGAGCTGCAGTGTGTGTGAGAGTTATGCCTTCGAGCTGCGTGTAACAGAAATAAGGGGGGAAACGGACGAGTCAAAAGGTGCAACGTATTCATTCCACTAATTCCCAACGGCCCAACAACGAGTCCAACAATGGTTCAAACAACGAATCCAACAACGGTTCCAAACAACTCTGATGCCACAGGTCTGCCACAATGCTGCCACAGGTCTGCCACAATGCTGCCACAGGTCTGCCACAATGCTGCCTGCCATGAGAGGAGGGGCAGCTGCTCTCTTATAGCCGACCGGCTTAATTGCTTCATACCGTACACCTGAGCAAGCAATTAAGCCGGTCCACTCCTGCAGGAAACAAAGAAACAGAAAACACACAAAATGGAAACAAAATACAAGGCCCCGCCTAGCGGGCCGTAACACGCGCACACACACACACCCACGCACATACTCATTAGTGAATTCTAAGCAACATAGAGACTGCAGTGTGTGTGAGCTGCAGTGTGTGTGAGCTGCAGTGTGTGTGAGCTGCAGTGTCCCCAGCAGTAAAGCAGGTTTCCACAACGCCAGTAAGTGGAACAGGCAGAGAGATGGCACCTGAGCTGTTTATACTGAGACCCGGACTCTGGTGTAAACACTCTCACATTCTTTATTCTCCTCTTAGTACCTGTCACTCTATCGTTTGCTGTCTCTCTCCCTCTCTTTCTATCTCTTTCTCCCTCTCTCTCTCTCTCTCTCTCTTTCTCCCTCTCTCTCTCTCTCTCTCTCCCCTTCACATACTCCCACCTCCCTTCTCCCCATCTCTGGATTGAGTGGAGGTTCCCTCAACAGAGCTCAGAGTGTACCAGCGGTGCTGGAGGTCAAAGGTCAACTCTGTAGTTCTTGTCAGCTGTGGCTTGTAGGTGGGTTGGTGCATTCTGAGCCGAAGCCGGGAGCCGCTGAAGCTATGCAACGCGTGCCTGCTGTGACCGTCTGACCTGGTGGATGCTCTGTCCACGCACCCTCGCACGTATGAGAACATCTGGGGGGAGACAGTGTCGATGTGAGAGGAGTTAAAAAAACACACATGTAAAAGCATTTATGTGTGTGTAGTGTGGTGGTGTGTGTGCAGCCATGTGAAGAGAGGCGAAACGAGAAAAGAAGGAAAGGAAGCGAAAAGTTAACTGAAAAAAGTTTGTTGCTTTATGTTCATTTAGAAGACTAAACGTCGTCTGCGTCCTCAAGAAAGGTAACACACGTGAATGTGGGATCTGTCATGCCCAACTTTCTCTGCTTCCTGTTTTTATCCTCTTTCTTCTTCTTTTTTCTACGGACCACAGGACCTCACAACCTGAACCTGGAGATGCCTTACTGTCCGGCAGCTCTGTGGTGGTTGCTACGGCAGACCGACCGCGCGGTGGGGGCTGCTGCTGCTGCATGCTGCTTAGTGAGGTTGAGAGACTCGTCTTCTGGTCGTTTAAACGACATAAGAACACGCCTTCTTCCCCCGGGTCGCGTCCCTCCTTGTGTGTGTTGTGTGGTTGTGTGTTGTGTGTGTGGAGAGCCTTCCCGAACGCCTCCACCACTGTGGGGATAGGAGCCTGCAAAGCTGGCATCCGTCATATCGGTCGGGTCACCAAGTAAGAGACAAAGAGCACCTTGGAGGGAACTATTATTAGGACATTCCACTTTCCATTTTCATCCACAGCGGGACTGTTACGACGTGGAACTGCAGATGGAGATTACGGAGCAGGCAGGGCTGAGCATCATTAAGCGTACAAGTGGACATGGAGACCCTTTTGACACCACTAGTTTCGCACTATACTTTATACCGGCCCAAAAACACCCACACCCAGTCCTGCCACCCCCAAGTTCAAAGTTCTGCGCAGATATATAAATTAATTTCCTGAGTGCATTACTAATACTGCATAATTACAATAGGTAATGTGGAAGGTGTACTAAAAGCAGATGAATTTAAGGCAACATATTGGCGTTTTCACGGATCAATTGGTCACCGATTCAATTATTTGTATACTTTAGCACTTGTGGAATCGTTTTCTAAAACATGAGTATGCTTTTGTGAGGTCGTGGCCTACTACCGTTGCACAAAGCGGGGACCGGGCAAATGGCAACATGGCTGCCAGAGCGGTGAAATATTAAGGGCCCTGGCCACCCCTACTCGCATGTCAAAAAGAAAGACCTGCTAGCCCCGCCCGCGATGGCTGACCAGGGAAAAGCCAAAAACAAATGCGCCCAAGCTCTGCTCATAATAAAAAGCAAAAACCTCCGTCTCCTGTTTTTTCACCGCATCATCTCACCGGGGGTGCAGCTCACTGGCCCTAGCCACCAGCTAGGCTCCCTTGATGACACACCACACCACCCACCAAACAAACAACAAACACACAAACAACCAAACCAACAACAACAAACAGCAGTTTCCAAACCACAGCACAGCAGACAACTGTTAGCAACACAAGGCAACTATGAATCTGTACTTGATGATTCACATGGTGGGATTCAGAACATGTTTAGTGTGTGTTAGTGTGTGTGTGTGTGTGCGTGTGTGTGGGGGGGGTTGCACAGTAGTCGGCCCCGATTTTAACAGCCTAGTGAGGAAATGTAAAAGATTTTATTTGGTGTTCAGGAGGGAGATAGGGGCCTGAATAGGGGGCTATTGTGAAGCACCCCTATGGAGGGTCTGTGTGTGCACGTTTGTGCGTGCACTTGTGTGTATGTGCCTCTGTGTGTGTGCTTGTGTGCACACCTTTGTGTGTGTGTGTGCGTGTGTGTGTGACGTGTTGCGTGTGCGTGTGTGCGTGCGCTTCTGTGGCCCACCAGTGTGTGTGTGTTTGGTGTGATTGTGTGTGTGTGTAGTGTGTGTGTAGTGTGTGTATGTGTGTGTGCATGTTGTACGGTGTGCTGCATGGCTGTAGGGGTCAACGGAGGATTGTGGTGCAGCATCGGAAGCTTTGAACACAGGGATTTTTTACATCAACACGCCCCCCTCCCCCTACAAGCTGTAAAAAAAAAAGAGGGGGAAAAGCAAGTTTTATTCCGCTGTTAACCGGCACCTCCTGTCGCAGAACGCTGTTTACACAAACCTCTTTTATTTAAACTCACCAAACTAGAAATTATGGTATTAACAACATACAACAAATTATATTGTTCCCCAGCAAGTCACGGAAGGGAAAATCTGCCTAAAGGGAACGAATTGCATAAAACCATAACCATGCTAGTTTAATTGGGGGCTATAGCATTGAGGCTTATGAGGGCTTTAATTGTTGCTCAGTCTGGGGGCGGAGGTCGTGGTCGGGGTTATTTAAACGCATTTGTTCACAGGGCTTTCCTTTAAAAACAAACGCACTTAATTTTTTGGCAATGCGAAAGGAGTGCAGACACACACACACTCACGGCATCAGTCATAAATCTCGCATTCACGTGTAGGTAAAGCAAAATAATTGTTCCCTAAAGCGCACAAATTGGCTTAGTGCCTTGCGTCGACCTCTTGGTAACAGCCCCTCTGCAGACTATGGGAACACTAGTGTGTGTGAAAAACAGTCAAAAAATGTCCAAGCTCAGCCAGATATTTTCATTCTTCTGTTCCACCGCTCATCTCAGAAATACATATTTATATTATTTTTTTAAAGGTCTCAACAGTTTCCACTCAGGTTTCAATCATTGTTCAATCCATGTTTATTCTTCAGGGTTTATATAAGTACAGCCAGTAACAGTTATGGTGTAGGCCTACTAATATAATAGTTGCTCATTAAAAACGATGTTAGTAACAACACAATGTCTTGATTCAAGACATCATGTGACACATTTCCTTTATTTCATTGCCTACCATCAAAAGATGGTGCATCAGTCACATGATCACGATCAATATTTGCTGTCGGAATCAAACTCTAGCCTTCAAGTGATCAATCTCATTGTTTCAATACAAATCTGTATGAAAAATTAACAAGAAAGAAAGACTTTAAGAGAAACAAAGAAATCAAGAAACTAATCAACACGGGAGGGCGGGGAGGGGGGTGTGAGCTCTAGATGCTAGAGGTGAACCAGGGGGACCCTGATGGTAAAACGCTCACAGACCAATTGGTGAGCCCGGTGTTCACATTCCTCCCCGGATCCAATGTCGTGTTCCAGCTTCTCGGATAACTTGTGAAACTGACATACCTGAAGCCAGCAACGCTTTGGGAACGTCAGCGATACAGTTCATCCAGGGTTATTTAATACCGCCACAGGTATGGTACCTGGCACACTGTGTTTGTGTGCGCGCGTGTGTGTGTGTGTGTGTGTGTGTGAGAGAGAGAGAGGGTAAGAAAAGAAGAAGAAGAAGAAGAAGAGGAGGAGAAGGAGGAGGAGGTGCATTTTTGAGGTGACGTGAAGTAACAGTCTCCATAGCAGCTCTGATCTATTTTCGTCAACGCTAAATCCCAGCTAAAAGCAACACAACAACAGAGGCAGGAACACGGCCCTGTACTCCCAGCCCTGTTTGATGTTCCATCTTTGCCGTTGTTAGGCGTCAGCGTCGGTATTTTTGGCTTCTTGGACGCCAAGCGACTGTTGGTTCTTGGTTGGTGCACGGGTGTATTTATCACATGACCTCTTATTTTTTATGACCAAGTTATGACTATGCCTTGATTGTTGTGTGCTCGGCCTCGACATTGGCTCCCGCTCAAAATTCCCCTCGGGACTTGCACAGGAGAGAGAGCGCGCGCCGCGTGAGAGAGAGAGAGAGAGAGGAGAGAGAGAGAGAGAGAGAGAGAGAGAGAGAGAGAGAGAGAGAGAGAGAGAGAGAGAGAGAGAGAGGAGAGAGAGATGACTGAAGAAGAGGGAGAGAGCAAGCTTCCACACCGAGCTGGGCGTAACCCAGGCCTCAGGAATAGCTGTCTTGTGTGAACATGTCGGTGAAATCCCTCGACACGGAGCAACATATGACTCACCCCCTCACATGTGACACGCATCCCTGTGGCTCTGCCATTATACAAATAGTTATAAAGCAATTATTGTGCAATTTAGGGAACGTTGTGTGATAAGAGATCCATTGTGACCAACTGTAGTAATAGCCATAATTAGCCATCTCCGGGCATGGGGCCAAGGACAGCTGTTATTTTAGGGCAAGGAAAGTGGTCATGTTGCCCTTAGAGACTATGGATATGATGCTCACCGAGTGGACATGGGGGTTAGTGCGCCAATCCAACCCTTATGGGAAACATTCTGGAGCGACCCGCGTTTCCCAGGCACGGTCCCCCTCACAGGGACCAGAGTTCGCCCTCACAGTCTAGCGACGGGATTTATAGGGCCTTATGTCATCCCGGACACACAAATCCTGCCCAGGTGTTCACTTTTACAACCTGAAAAAACAACAGCCAGCTGGTCACGGCCTACCTCCCTTCCCTCCACAGGTGCCCGGGGGTCATCGCTCCAGCCATTCCAGCGGAATGCGTCAGGCACTCCTGTCCCTCCCCAGCGAACCAACCCACCCCAAAGCCCACACCAGCAAACGCGGGAGAGCTGGGACACGCTGAGGTGGGCAGGGTCGAGGGGGGGTGGGGAGGGAGGGGAGGTTTGGTGAAGATCCTGGTTGGTGGTCTATAACCTGTAGACGTCCTTTGCCCTATGCCCCTGCTCATGAATGGCTAAGGCATCTAATAAAGAAATAAATCACGTTAGGTTGAAAAAGCGTCTGTTACTAACTAAATGGTGAAGCAGGAAATCATTTAAATCTTATTTTAATAATCTGCATTTTATTTTTTGCCCTCATTAATTGTCATGTTGGTGCTATAATTTTGTATAACAACAATATTCAGTCATCATTGCTTAGACGATGTTTGTTTTCATCCATTCTATTTTTTACTTCATTGAAGATTGTAAAAGTTGGTAACGTTGTTTTTCTTCTGATCTTTCTGCAAGGTCGGGCGCGACATGGTGCAAAAGACGTTTCTTGATTTCCCCGTTTCGGTTATCACGTGCCATGTCAAAATGGGAACCGATACCCTGACACTTTTGGCACGTGCAATCATTTGCGTAATAATTCCTCCCACGCCCTTGAGAGCCACGGTGCATGATTGATCTGGGAGATGATTTACGATGTGCAGCGCATGTGTTAAGACAGGGTCACTTCACAGTACACCACAACGCTTGCCAACGACTCTGTTTTATATGCAACATCTTGTGCCATTCCCACCAAAGGCCTCTTCTTAAGGTCATTTAATCTGAACTCATGACTGCAAATTACAGTAGTTTGGGATGGCGAGTGAGTAACACTCATGGGCAAAGTCCGTTATTCTTGCCTGCCAGTACAGCCAGCTAATTACCCCCGCACCCTCCCCTCCATGGTATTAATGAAGTCCAATTTAATCTAATTTAGTGTAATCAAATTTATTTAATCTAATTTATTGTCATCTTGGGTGAATAATCATTCAGTCAACATATCTGTCAGCAAAGCAGAGGATTTAAACCTCAACAACTCATTCTTGGTCAAGCTAATTTAACAATATAATAAACATTTTACATTCACTTAATTTCAAGATGCAACAGGAACCATTTCCTATATTATTCTAAAATAAATCTTATTAACATCCTATTTTGTTTTCTCCAATGTGTCTCTGGTTAGTGGTTGCCAAAGTGTATGTAGGATTCCAGTTAGCTGAGTCGTGTGTCTGTAAGCTATCAAACAACTAAAACAAAAATCTGTTTTCATCGAGGAAGCTATGATGAGCTAGATTTCCAATTGACACGCTCCGAGCTAATCTAACTCAGATCTGGATAGAGAAGTTAGTAGTCCTATTCAAACTTTGCTTCTTTCATGTGAAAACAGGACTTTTTAATTCATTGGTGCAGATGGGCTTTTCATTTAAACTGCTAATATTGTTCCAATCAGGTGTTTGAAATTAAATTAAACTAATTCCCTCCATTTCTTTGATGGTTATTTAAACCTAGCTAAGAAATGTTCCTTACATTTGTGGTTGGGAATTTTTTTGCATTTTTGAATGAGCACACTTATTATTTTAATGTAACTGATATTTGCAGATGACTCTTTCTCAACCTTGTTGCCTTCTATTTCTCATCACATTAGTATTAATGAACATCAGGCACCTTGGACCAGGCATTGCAGGGTGAGATACTCTTTTGTGTGGAGTTATACACTCCTAGGCAACCTGACACTCTCCGAGGTGCGTCACTGGCAGGAACTCAGCAGGAGATGGCCCGCAGCTCCAGGAACCAGGAAGGGGTACGGTGAAACTAATCCCACCCCAAAAACCACAGAACCATGTAGCATCAGTGGGTGGCATCACATATGCCTGTACCTAGGATCCGGGTGTTGTTCACCCCACCAGGCATGTGTCTAATTGGAATTAAGCGTTTTTAATTAACCCCCGGATTTCCCTCCTTTTTTTTAGATTTAAGACTGTAAATGCCAAAACCCCCACCGCCCCTTTCCTCAAATAATTTGTCAGAGATAAGTTTTTAATGTCTTACTAGCGGCACCGCATTTAATCCGGATCAAGCCGCTTTTATTTTGTTAGCACAGACTGTTAACCTGCATGGGGCTGACATTTTCCGAAATGCGGCAAGTCGGACAGGAGGGAAGGGGGGGGGGGGTCTTGTAAGAGTCACAGTACTTACATTAATCACTCAACCTCGCGTGTGTGCTGTATGTGTGTGTGTGTGTGTTGTGTGTGTGTGTGTGTGTGTGTGTGTGCGGTTGTGCGTGTAGTGCGTGTGTGTTGTGGTGGCCTGTTGTGCGTGTGTGCGTGTGTGTGTGTGTGCGTGTGTGTGCGTGTGTGCGTGTGTGCGTGTGTGTGTGTGTGTGTGTTTGTGTGTGTGCGTGCCCCTGGTAGCCAACAGTTGCCTAGTAAGTGCATGGATTTAGTTTATTAGTTTTGTCTATCATATTTTTTTCAATCATACTTAATATAGACAATAGACAATAATGCTTTTGCTAACACTGAAACAACCAGGCAGTTTTTACGAACCGTGTGGCAGGTCAACAACCATGTTGACCTCTGTGACCCTATCAGCCCTAAGCCAGGCACTTCCTGGAATCCAGTGACTAAGCATGTGATATGGGAAATACAGGAAATACAGTTGGGGGATTAGAAGGATGATGAAATCACTGAATATTGCGACCAACGATGGCAGGAAGCAGTCTGAATATGACCACTTCCCACCATCGTTGGCCCAACTCGTTGGCCCGGTTAGACTACTACAGCACTGCTTCAAACCAAGAAACAATACAGTTATGAACTCCCAGTTCCAGTCTGCTATTTGGGCTACGGCGTCATAGGTATGAAAAGGCTCGTAAATTCGATTTTTTCAAGATTCAAGCAAAACAAAATCTGTCTAGGACATCTTTTATGTGATGGTGGCACCGATCTACTCCAATTAATAGGATGAGACGTCGAGCTAATCATTACACATTTCAGTTGGCCACACTGTCCACAGGCCTGAATCCATACATGGCAATAATAGGAAGGGGTTTGATGTGGAATCAGTAATTGGAGGAGTGTATTAGGCCGATAATTGAAGCCTACTGGTCCTCTAAAAAGACAGGCCTAGATCTTGTTCCCAAATTGTCCTTAAGTTGTTCAGAGACTGGGTGTTAATAGAGTTGTTTACATAAAAATTCCAGGAGATGCCACCCTTGAGACTAGCATTCAATGTTCAAAGAGCATATAAGGGGTACACGGGGGTTGCTCTAGGAAAGGGGGTCTGTGCAAAGTCCCTAATCTGTAGGTTCCAAAAATGGGACCACGGACCGTACTATTCTGACAATTGATAAAATGATGCAAATCCTCCATATACGTATCTCTAACAGCTCTAATCCCATTCCCATGCCAGCCCCAAAGGCCCAAGACAGAACATCAAGGGAGTGAAAAAAGGACTTGCAAGATCAGGAGCCTGAAGTGAAGCTTTTTGGAACTTGAAATGTCAGTGAAACTGCACCCAAACCCTTCACTGTATTCAATGTATACAAAAACTACAGGTCATCGTCGTAATCTTTGTAGAAATGATATATGAATAAAGGGGGGGTCTTGCCATCTCAAATAAAGCCAGTGAGGAATTGGTCCAGTGATAAAAAAAAAGGAATACAATCTGAATATTTTGGAAGAAATAAAGAAACGGCAGATAATTTACCTTAATCAGGTTATCAAGTCAAGCTAAGGATAGAGGTAATGAATGCTAAAGTTGTATTTCCGACTTGCATTGATAAGTGCAAGTGTAGTTAAAATAGAGTGTGAAAGGGGTGAGGTTCCACCCCCCTGAGATATTTACGGTAAAATGGGATGACTGTCTTGAATGGGAATGCTGCCGCTAGAGTATTGAGGGCTGCAGAGTTTAAAGGGTAAAATTTTAGCGAAGGTAAAAAGGTAGCAAAGATGTTGTGTTGGCAATATACAAAAGGAGGTCATAAGCATAAAGAGATAATTTATGTGGGTATCCCCTCAGGTTACACCTTCGTAGGCCTGGCATTGACTGTAGAACCTCTGCAATGGGTTTGATGGCGAGCACAAAGAGCAGGGGACTCATTGGGCATCCTTGTCTCGTGCCTCCATGTAGCAGGACACCATTTATCAAGCTAAGGGGGATGCGTCCATTTGTTTAACACATGATATACAGTAGAGTCATTACCACAGCCAAAATGTCTCATAAATAAGTTGACATTTATATTTACATTTAGGGCATTTGTCAGACGCTTTTATCCAAAGTGACTTAGAATAACTTCATTAGAAGACCTATTGAGTCAGTGGCAGAGAAAAAACTACCCTTAATACCCTCTCTCAAGTCCTGCAGTACCCGTGTACATTGTTCAGATGATGTGGTCTGCTTGGGGTTGGTGGTGTTTTTAGCCCTGCTTCTTTTGGTCGACATGATTACAGGTCAGATACAATACTGTGACAATACTTTGTGTTTTAAAACGGCACAAGCTTAAGTTAAAGGTTTAAAGGATATAAAAGGTTTTAAAGGAATACATTTCATAAAAGATGGGGACAGCTTTGGAAAGACTCCCTCACTCCGGCATGACCATAGAAGTCGCCTCTTGTTTTCTTGCTTTGATGAGTGGACTAAAATAATCTTTCCCAGAAAAAAACCATTATATTCTTTGAAATTGTAGGAATGATTTGAATGATTGGGTTCACTTGCAGAAGATCCCTCTTGAAGAGCTTCTGCAAGACATCTACTGTACATCTCTTGCAGAAATGGCATGTGTATGGCCAAAACTTGTACTTGATTCAGCATGGTGCATGCATCTTCCATGACCACACTCCATTCAATTGTTCACCAATTGGTTCCCCAAGTCATTTTGTAATTATGAAGACACTTCTAACTTCTAATGCCTGATAGAACAGAAGTCAACCAACTGAAACTGCTAAATCCTCCATATTTTCTCTCTTCTTCCGTCCTTTCTTTCCTTTACGCTACAGATGAACAGCAGCTGGGGGCGGTTTCTGAAAATGTGTCCCAAAAGCTGGAGTACGTGGCATGGGCGTGCAATAAACGAGCGAGAGAACGACAGGAAAAGCGGGGGCCAATCAACTCGGTCAAGACTCTCGACTTCCACAACAGGAATACAGAGAAGAGAGAGAGAGAGAGAGAGAGAGAGAGCTGTGGCCCATGCTTGCTCTCTCCTTCCCCAATCAACAACAAAAGGTCACTCTCTGGGGCTTATTGCACCAGGACTCCGCCCTCCTGGCCCACCCAGGTCCAAAAAATCCTAACTGTCATGCCGGCACTCGGAATGTGGGAGGAACGGAATTCCAGCCTCCAATCCATTTGGTAGTTACATGCCGGCTGTATTGATTTTCCGGCGACATGTTTTTTTTTTCCCCTTTTCCCCTCCCCTTTTCTTCTTTTCTTCTCTACGGCCATTGTTGGACCCCCATACCTGATCCCCTCCCCCATCCACCCCTGGGGATTAGGGAAATGCTTGGTAATGAAGCACCTTTGTCCTTCTGATAATGTCCTCTTTATTTTTTTGTCCAGCAGTAAGTTGCCTGTTCCACCTGCAGGGAACAATATCCTAAATCCATATTAGTGCTCTTCCACCGAGGCTTCACACAACACATGGTTTAAGCAAATCCCCCCAATCTTCCATCCCCCAACACCCGCCAAACACACACGCACACACACACACACACACACCACACACACACACACGCATACACACACACAACATAAACAATGAAGTTAGGTTACATTTCCTTACTTGACTTATAAACAATTAGAAAGACTTCTATTA
>PIJE02000259.1:58099-88099 GCA_002895965.2 Coryphaenoides rupestris
CCGACCCCTCCTGTGGGGAGTGAGTTTTGAACGTTCAAAGCCTTGGAGAGGTCAGCGAGGAGGATGCAGTATATATATGACCATGTGACGTCCGTGGCGGTGGCGCAAGATCATCTGAGAATCCAAACGACACTTTTTAACACTCCCTCCTCTTCCAAACATTTGAAATGTCGTAAAAGTAGATAAGGAAACATGTTGGAACCGACATATGAGCAGCCAGCCATCATAATGCCCTGAATGAATAAACATTTTCCGTTTATTCATTTAAAAAGTGGGAATTTATTTGAGGCACAACCATATCATATGATCAACACTGAGACAACTTCAAACTTCAATACACACACCATCTCCAACAGAGACGTGTGCAGGGTATAGGATTCAAAAGTTGGCGGGTTTTTTTTTCGGTTCACTGCAGGGTTTATGGGTAGATGCTACAAAGACAGACATTGTTGGGTGCCAGGCAGGAAGAAACAGGCCAAATGAGGCCAGAAACAGAGCAAAAGGATGTGTGCATGAGAAGGACCAGAGGGTGCTGTCCATTGGGCAACTTCAAGTCCAAAACCCTCAATGTCACACGTTGTCCATTTAAAGTCGTGCTGTGTGGACCTCACTCCCCCCCTCCCCCACAACCTCCAACACACGCAAAACACACACACACACACACACTGGTGCAAAGATTGTGGGTGACAGACTGCCCTTGCCTTGTCCACTAACGGTCACTTTAATGCACTGGAGGTCACAGGATTAGTCTCAGGGGTCAGGGGTCATGTCCGCAGAGCTGCAGATTTTAATATGAACCCCACAAAGGGCCCAGTGTTCAGAGGCGGGAAAAGTTGGCTGCTGAGGAGCCTGGAACCTTTCCACACACACGCACAGGCACACACACACACACACACACACACACACACAGCCACACACACACACACACACACACACACACACACAATGAGAAGCCTTAACGTGTCACTATACCCCACTCCCTTTTCCCCAGATCCTCAACTCAAGTCCTGACTTGGTCCATCCCACAACCCCACCCACATCCCCCACACACCACCCACAACCCTCCTCCACTGCTCCGATCTCCGGGGGCAGTGGAGGTCATGCAGAACTCACACGGGGACCTGCACAGTGCTGTGCTCATTTACTGGGAGTCTCCAGGAACATATCCTGGAGACTCCCAATCGGCTGATGCTTGCGTGGTCCGGTTTTTGGATTCCTTGGTCCATGCTGCAATCCTGAGAGAGGATACTGCTCTGAGTTGCTTGTGGTCAACATTGAAAACAGGCATGTTTCAATGTGCATGTGGGGTTGTGGCACTCCATTTGGCAAACCACTTCTGTCTTGGTTGGTGTTGACAGACAGCCCCGGCCCCGCTGTAGGCTCTGACAACCACAGCCAGGGCGGACTGCTTGGAGGTCCTGCTGAGAGGGAGCCCACCAGAGCAAAGTGGCCTGCATACTGCAGATCAAGGACCCAGTCTGGTGGTTTGCTTGCTGGTGGAGCCTCCGGATGTTGCACAAGCTTTCCATCCAGTCCCCACAGCCACACCACTGCTGTCCTCAAGCTCCTTGTGGAAGAGCGGGAGAAAGGAGGAAGTTGTTTCATATTGCAGGTGTCCCGCTTACCCCTGTGCGTACAGGGAAGGTCACAGGCTCTTGATCTCTTATGGTCGCACAAGCCACCATCCCATCGTGAAAAGAAGGTTCCGGATGTTCCATCACCATGGTCAAAGTGGGGACATAGAGGTTTATAGTGTGCTTTCCCTGATAGCACTCCTTGACTGGTGAAAGAGTGGTTTCCATGATGACCCTTCCCAATTCAGGCAGAAAGGTCAGCCTACCTGTGCCGACATTTCTGTGAGGGCGTGCTCCCCTAGTCTTTTGTCCTCCCAGGCTAACCCACAAGGCAGTGGTTGGTTCACGCCAGGGTGTGTCCACTCTGTGGGCCTGCACATCACCTGCAACTCTGCGATCCGCCAAACCATGTTAGGCAGCCTGGCCCTGGGGCCGCGAGACACCCTGTTACCGTGTGTGGCCGTGGGGGGGCCTGGCGGGAGTCTTTGTGCAGGAGAGTTCCCTGGCCGTGTACTGGCAAGGGAAGACTTACAACACTGGATGCTCCCACGCTCCCCACCAGGGCTAGCTAGTGGCAGCCTGCTGTAACAGGTGGGTAGGAGATGTGCACCTTCCCTTTAATGACTGCACTAGTGCACTATGTGCATCAGAACACCCTGACACACACACTTGCTCACTCACACAGGCAACTAAGACCCAGCCTGCACTGACTGGGGCTACATGACCCCCAGGCAGTGAAGAGGGATCCTGGGTGACCGCTGGGAAGCAGGAATCAGGATGTGGATGTTCTGTGGCAGCTCTGTCCTCCGTTATAGCAAGCTTACTTTCTTCTTTTGTGTTTTATTAATATTGCGTTCCCCTGATAGATCAAAGATTGTTTTTTTTTTTGTTATTTAAAAATGCAGGATCTCAAATTTCTCTTCTACTCAACCACATCTTTAACTCTGTTCACATCTTTGTTACCTTTGATAGCTATGTATATACAGTTAAAGGGATAAATATCAAACTCCTGGATAGGCAGATAGAGGGAAATCCCCTCAGCGCTCAGGTGTCCAACAGGGCCCAGGAACAGGAGAGGAGAGAATTCCCAGAACAATAATAATCCCGACATTCCACTGGCTGAGCGTCATCCAACGGTTGGCACTCACCAAACCTGTGGTTTCGGGCCACTCCTTTGGGGGGGTGGTTGAGGGTGGGGGGGTGTAATTGTAATATAAAGCCCTCCATCCTCTGCCCGGGGGCCCTTCGCTCTGTTGTTGTCCCATGCCGAAAAGAGAGAGATCAATCACACTTAACTGCTGTTCACATCTTTGTGTGACCGTTTGATAACCCTATGTATAATATATGATGAAGCTAGTATAGTTCCCTCATTAATCTTTCTATATTATCTCTAGCCTCTTAGTGGCATACTGCGTGCTACGTCATATATGAGCGTGTGCACCAATCTCTCCCTCAAGCTCTTCCAGCCCGCTCTCCCCGCGCGTCTGCCGAAACACACAGTGCAGGTGTATGTCACAAAGCAGAGATGGCCCCAGTGGTGGCGCTATAAGGAAACAGGAAGGGAGGAGAATTCCCAAGCGATATACCCACATACGACATGGACACAGACACCAACACTTCCACACGAAGGTAAACGAGAGCGGACTCGTCGTGTGAGAACTCATGTGTTGGAGGTGGGAGTTAATTTGGGGGTAATAATAAAAGGCCCTTCCATCCATCGTGCCCGGGGGCCCTGTCGCTCTGGTAGTTGGTCCAGTCGCCATCACGCAACCGCCCCCCACGCCCCGGAAGCGCCCACCCCAGCACGCCATCAGGTCCAGCCATCAACAGGGAATTTCACCCCACCTGAGGACACTGTCTCACGAAACAGCTACCCCATCTATCTCTCATTAATCCAGGCGGATATTGCCCGCAGATCAAGAAGCAGATTCTCATCATCTGCGGTGAGCAGTGGGCTAAATAAAGATAAATAATACGGGGGGGGTGGGGGAGAGGATGAGAGGAGGGGGGGGCAGGGGGTGCAGTTAAAGGGATAAATATCAAACTCCTGGATGGGATAGAAAAAAAAAGCCTGTTATGGGCTGAGCTGCCAAGGTCAACAGGTGCAGAGATAGGTGGCACACATCAAAGAACATGCTGTTGGGGGCCAACCAGGGACTCATCTCACCTCGAATTACGATTCAACGATAGACTTTGTGTGTGTGTGTGTGTGTGTGTGTGTGTGTGTATGTGTGTGTGTGTGCTGTGTGTGTGTGTCTGTGTGTGTATGGTATGTGTGTGTGTGTGTGTGTGTGTGTGTGTGTGTGTATGGTGTGTGTGTGTGTGTTATGCCGTGTGAATGCCTGTTGGTGTGTTACATCTCAGACGGTAGCAGATTTCCTCCGTGGTGAATGGAGCAAGATCAAAGCCTTTTGAAGTGCTAAGACAAAGTGGAGCGGAGCAGGGGGTCGGGGGGCCTGCTGGTGCTGCTGGTGCTAGTGGTGGTGCTGGTGGTGGTGGTAGTGGTGGTAGTGGTAGGGTGGCTGTTTGGGTAGTTTGGTGTGAGTGGTAGGGGCAGACACAGTGCAGAGAGTGCTTGTATATTGGCTGCAGTGTGCTTGTGGAGTGTGGGGGAGTGTGTGTGTGAGTGGGGGGAGTGTGTGTGTGGAGTGGGGGGAGTGTGTGTGTGTGTGTGGGGGGGGGGCTTTGATGTAACAGCCTTGAAGTAACAGCCAAGTGTAAAACAAAGAGCAAGCAACACTAGTCTTAGGCTGCCCACATCTGTATGGGCCAATTACACACCATTAGATAGGGGTGGCGGCAATGTGGTTACTCATTGTCAGTTTATATACAGCATATATATATATATATATATCGTTATATGTATATCGATATATATATATATACAGGCCTAAGCACATGCCGGAACGCACACACACACACACACACACACATAGACACACTCTCATGCTATCATGTGCTATATTATTATTATTATCATGTTGTCTATAAATATGATCTATAACACTACCTCTCATCCCCTCTCATCATCATGTGCAATATTCTTAATGTCATGTCCAATAATATTTCACTTAAATTATGCCAAATTGTTTTCGCGTCGGAATATCTTATCTTGCCTACATTTGTATATTTTAACTGTAAATTTGTAAAATCTGTGAGTTTATTTGTATTTTATTTTCATATTGTTTTATTGTACTGTATCGCTATGTAACCTGGCACAAGAATTTCCTTCGGGATTAATAAAGTTCTATTCTATTCGATTCTATTCTACACACTCACATGCATGATCTAGACAATCTATCTGAGACTTTTAAGAGATTTAAGAGATTTTTGTGTATATTCTCGCACACTTTGTCAATTTGTTGCAGTGACCCAAATTATATACCTAAATGTGTAACCGAACATGTCCTTGTTCTCTGCCCTGTAATCTAGTGACACTGTGACACCCAAACTCCTCCCCCTTTGGTGATCAGTAAACCATCAAACTCATGGCGGTGGTCTGTGAAGGCTGTCCCACTGCTGCGCTCTGTGTGGGAGCATGTAGCGCCACGCCCGCCACACAGTGGGACCTCTACCGCGGGGAACTGGGATCATAGCTGGCGGGGATCAGCGAACACCAATGGGACAGAAACACAGTGACCATGGATCAGTGGCATCAAGGAGAGGGCAGAGCACCCTTGTTCTCTGAGACGTGACCTTTTGTTTGGTTCCTGGCCGATGCCTCGCGCCGGCACTGACTGGGGAGGCTTTGGTGGAGTCCAAAGGGGTGTACCTCAGGGCAGCGTGCTAGGGTCCAGTGGAAACTCCTTTTGTCGCTGACAATGATTACAAACAATGAAAATGACGGAATGTTCTTGAGAAATGACTGGTATGGAAAAAAATTATAAGTGTGTCGGGATAAAAAAAAGTGTATAATGATTAACCGTTTTAAACAGTAAGGTGCTTCAACCTGAGTTTCATTTGCCATGTCGCGACGGTCTTGAAAGTGCTTCGTCGAGTGGAATTCAAATATGCTTTTCACACACACACACACACACACACACACACACACACACACACACACACACACACACACACACACACACACACACACACACACACACACACATACACACACACACACACACATATACACACTCACCTTTGCATGCATGCAGAAATGCATACATTGAGCATGGAAACACACACATTCAATCGTGGTACACAGAGAGAACATAGGCGAACTAATGTATATATGTGTAAGGACACATACCTCACTTATTAGTATAAGTGAGGTATGTGTCCTTACACATATATACATTAGTTCACCTATGTTCTCTCTGTGTTCAATATGTATGTCTATGGTCCAAAAATCAACATGTCACTGTTTGAGATCAATGGATTCTGTACCCTGAGATTTAATTCCTGGTTTCCTTTTACAAGAACTTCTGCTTAGTTTTGTGGTAACTGCTTGAATATTTTTGTTATTTGTAAAAAACCAAAAAAAAATTCCTACTACTTCCTTTTGATTACACAAAAGTTATTCCTGTAACTACCAAAGCTTTGAACCAGAAGAGGCAGTTCTCAGATATAGATAGTGTATATAGATTTATAGAATGCTGAACCATTTGAACCATTTGACAGACTTACATGTAAAAACATAAGTAAGTAAAAAACATGAATGAAACATTAATTAAATAATAATATATTCTGTCTAACCTCTTTGTTCCGTTACAAGCCGGTCGGTTCTGCTTGGTTTGTAGACTTGAATGGAAGGAAATCACTAGAAAATACAGCCTTCTTCCCGTCAAAGACCGTTCCAGATGATGACCAAGACCATTCCAGATGGAACACAGCATCGGTGTGTGTTTGTGTGTGTGTGTGTGTGTGTGTGTGTGTGTGTGTGTGTGTGTGTGTGTGTGTGTGCATGTGTGTGTGTGTGTGTGTGTGTGTGTGTGTTTGTTTGTATATCTGCCTGGTTGCTTATGAGAAGTGGAAGGGGGGAGTTCCAGGAAGAGGAGGTTGTTAAGTGGACTGACGTGTGTGTGTGTGTGGGGGGCGGGAGGGGGGCCTAACTTTTTAATTTCCGTCACGTCTGTCCGTCATGCTCGCCGCTTCCTGTGCACATTTTACGGCGAATGCCAAACTAGAGGAAGCCGACCCCCCACCACCCCCCACCCTGAATCCCCTCGGCGCTCCCCGGAACGCTCACGGTGGAGATCAAGGTCAGGTTACGACGGAAGCTCAGCTCAAGGAAGTCCGCTCCGCTCGTGTGTGTTTACGCCAAAACAAACCACCGTCACCGCAGGGGGGAGGGGGGCCACTAATTGAGTTCAGGAGGACACACGGCCATGTTTCCTGAGAGACCCCCCAACACAAGACCCCACCCCCCACCCGTCAGACAGACAGACACTCTGGAGGTGAATCAGTGGTGGAAGGAGCACTCAGAGCTTTTACTGAGATACAAGTAATAATACCACACTGGAGAAATACTCTGTTACTAGTTAAAGTTCTGTATTCCAAATATTCCTGAACCAAAAGTACCAACCACCAAGTCCTCATTATGCAGAATGGGCTATTTCAGAATAATTGTATGATCTTATTGGATTATTGATGATTGATGATTGATGATTGATTATTGATTATTGATGCATTAATGTCTTCATTGCTATAATGTTGCATCTGGTAAATTAGTTTACACACTGCTGGACAGCTTGTGAATTTCCTGCTGTGAACTAATAAAACCTTATTGATACCTTATTAACATCATTAATTTATTTTAAAATGTAATATATATCGTATTGTTAATGTTAATCTGCAAAGTAAATAGTAACTAAAACTGTCAAATAAATGTAGTATGAAGTACAATATTTGCCTCTGAGATGTCGTGGAGTTCAAGTATTAGATAGTAGAAAGTAGGAAAACTCAAGTAAAGTATAAGTACCTCAGATTGGTACTTGAGTACTTGAGTAAATGTCAGCTGGTTAGTTACTTTGCACTACTGTGGTGAATGAATGGGAAAAAATTCTACATAATTTATCTAAAAATATCTGACAAATGGCATTTATATGAAAAACAGGTTATATTGATATGTCTGTGTGTGTGTGACAGGTAGGCAGATGTACAGATAGACAGGTTGAAAGACAAGAGACAGTTAATGGCTCCAGGGTTGTTGTTTTTCACTCATCTCAATGTCATGCTTTCCACATTACCTCAACCTCTCCCATAACAATAACTCTGTGCTGTGTGTGTGTGGTGTGTGTGTGTGTGGTGTGTGTGTGTGTGGTGTGTGTGTGTGTTGTGTGTGTGTGTGTGTGTGTGTGTGTGTGTGTGTCTATATCTTAAACAAGTTAATCTGCTTTATGTGCCTTATCTGCCTTGTGTTTTACAGTGCACGTTGAAAACATTTTGGTATTTACTATCCCGACGGGAGTGTTTTGGTTACAGGAATATTTTCTCACTCTCTGCTGCTGCGAACTGTAGAAAGAGAGAGAGAGAGAGGGAGAGAGAGAGAGAGGGAGAGAGAGAGGGGGGGGGGGGGTGTGAGAAAGAGAGAGAGAGGGGGGTGTTGGGTGTGTGAGAGAGACAGCGGGCTAAACTGAGGCCTCGGCGGCCATTTTGGTAGAGGCGAACCGTCCCTTCCGCTTGTTTGTTTAAATCCCTCGCCCTGGGTTTGGGGCTCCAGATTGTAACGTTGTAATGGCTGTTTACATAGATATAGTGTAGAAACACACACACACACACACACACGCACACACAAGCGCATAGACACACATTAGCGCAGGAACGCATGCACACGGACACATGCACACAGGTACACGCGCACACACACACACACACACATGGACAGCACAACGTGGACATGCTGTCCCCCTAGACGGGATGGACGGTATACACACACTCACACACACTCACACACACACACTCACACACACACACAACAGGCACACACACACACACACACACACACACACACATATACACACTTAAAGACACCCACGTCCAGTGCTTAGCTTCAAGTGTGGGTGTCAAGAAGGCTGTGTTGTGCGCATTCCCCGTTCCACTTGAGGAAATATCTCTGTCATTCATCTGCCGGGGATTGCCTTAAACTTTCAGAATGTTTTCTGTGTTCTTCTCACAAGTCTTACGTCGATTGTTTACTCTGACATTTTAGTCAAGCCAAGTATGCTGGCAAGATAGAACAGAGGAGGGCTTTTGTTAATGCAAGTCATGCTCTGATATTCCCCCTATTTTTCTTTTAACAAGACATCCTTTTGTACACAGCCATGCTAGCATTAATAATAACAAAAAGGCTCAAGACATTTTTCAAGATAAAGAAGACGGAGATGAAGAAAACACAAGAAAAATAAATGAGATAGCCTTGCATTTGTGTTGCCCATTTAAATTCACTCCCCATAACATTGACATTACGATTACAAAAAAACAAACAACAGCGCAAAAAATGTTGGGAAGATTTTAGCGTTAATCCATGAGCCAGAAAAAGAAAAAAAAGGTTTGGTCCGATGCGGGCGCTCTCAACTCAGCGACCCATCCCACGCGCTATTAGAGCAGCCAGGGATCCGTTTTCTGGAAGGTTCCGCATCAGACATACCGTCATCTCCTAATAACAGAGCGGGCCATGAGAATATTCTGGTCAACAAGGTGCTGCTGAGAGACATCTGAACCCTACCCCCCTGCCCCCCGCCCCCCTGCCTTACTACCACCGCCCCCAACACCACCACCACCACCACCACCACCCCCAATTAAAGATAATCCCTTAATGAAACTGTTAGCTCGGGAGATTACGCCCCCGCCCGCCCCTCCCATCACGAGAGTCAAAACCGTCCACATAAACAGTCTGGGAGCGAGCCGCTCGGCTGGACTCCATGACACCCTCCACGCCTTAGCTCACCCGCTGGCGTCGGGGGCCTGTTGTTGTGTGTCATTGTTTTTGCTTGTTGTTTGTAGTGTTCTGGACGTCGACGTAATGTGGAAGTCGTCATCGTAACCTTTGCTTTGGTATTAACTGGGATGTTTTGACATAGATGGCGGTGACCTCAATGTGAGCACTTGCAAAGAGATAAAAAATAAATGAAAGCCTTACTTGGATTCCTACAGCTCTCCGGTGTCACTTTAAATACAGTTATTACTACAGGCACACAATAATGGAACAGTACAGTAAAAATTAAGCCCAAATGTAAAAATGGTGAAGCTATGACTACTCCGGGTGGGAGAGTGTAGTTAGGGACTCCACACCAGAAGTTGCTGGGTTCCATCCCTGATCCCTGCAACCCTACGGGAACAAGATGGCCCCTATACACGCTTCTGAATTACTGTGTCACTTCTGCAGTCTCTCCATCTGACATCCTCTTCTGGTGTTGTGGTGGTGAAGACCAGCTTGTGACCTGAAGCATGAGGTCACAAATACCAACGCATCGGCATCAGACTGTATGAGGAGAAAGCCTCAAACACACACACGCACACACACACGCACACGCACACCGCGCTCACACGCACACGCACACACACACACACACACAGGGTTTATTGATTACGTCAGGGACACAGCGCTTTCACAACAGCGACTTCATGTTTCTGAATGGACGCTGCACTTAGCAGGTAGATTAGGGAAGACTTTAAAAATACATTTTTGGGTCGTTTTCATCAAGCAAAGTAACAATAATCTGTCCAGAACGTAAAATAATAGCGGCATGGGTTGGCGTACGCATTTAATTGAATTAAGAGGATTTGATGTCCTCAAAGGGTTTAGTGAAGCTCATAGTTTCGGTGCACACAGACACACACACACACACACACACGCACACACACACACACACACACACACACACACACAAACATGCACACACAGGTCGCTAGAACATGAAAACTAAAAACACACGCAACGCAGAAACACCTTTTTTATGACTTTAGCTGCCAGAGGGAGCCGTAAACGAGTGTAACAGTATAGTTTCCTGGGATTCATAGTGGACCAGGAAGCAGCGTTTTAACCTCACGTCCCGTGTGGCGAGGAGCCAGCTAAATCTCATAAGCCCCCGTATCATCGTATAATGGCATGACGCAGTTTATCACCTCGGCTTCTTCCACAGACCTCCCTGCTCCCTCGACGCCCCCCCCCCCCCCCCCCCCCCAGGCCAGGGGAGCTCCTTCTGGGGCTGGGATTTATTCATGGTCCCCTCAGGACCGCCGGCAGGCCAGACGACTGCAGGTGTCCAAACCAATGACCCATCACTTTCACTATGTCTGTCTATCTCTCTCTCTCTCTCTCTCTCTCTCTCTCTCTCTCTCTCTCTCTCTCTCTCTCTCTCTCTCTCTCTCTTTCTGACTCTCTCCCTGTCTGCCTCTATCTCTCTGTCTATATCTTCTTATGTCTACAATATAATTCTGTCTCCTTCTCTTCCTCTCTCTCTGTTTAAACCTCAGCCCCCCCTCTCTCTCTCTCCCTCTCTCTCTTTATCTCTCTGTCACACCTCTCTCTCTCTCTCTCTCTCTCTCTCTCTCTCTCTCTCTCTCTCTCTCTCTCTCTCTCTCTCTCTCTCTCTCTCTCTCTCACCCTCCACATCATCTGTCTCTGTAAATGTCATCTAGACTTGTTCATGCTCTCGCTTATGAATTCTTCTCTCCGTTTCTCTATTCCCACTACACCCTCTGAATCTTTTCCATCCATAATTCACCTCAAACTGGAGTGAAGAGAGAGAAAATTGCGTGAGAAAAAGCCAGCGGTGGAGAGTGGAAGCTTAGCTGATCCCTTGATAGCCTTGTTGTCGGGCAAGGTTACACATTTTGGGGCCCCGAGACAAAGTGTGGCGTTAGAGAGGGAAGCTGTCTCAACATTCATCCACACCTGAGGGAAATCCCTGTCATATTTTCTCTTTCTAATTTCAAATTTTGTAGTATCTTTCAAAATATGATACAGCACCCACACATAGTTTATGTAGTTTATCACAGTTGGTGTCCATATGAACACATATTGGTGATATTTAGATAGTACTGTTTGTACTGTTTAAGTTACACCTTCATCTTAATATTCACCTTAATTTCCCTTGAGTGAAAAGGTTTGATAAGACATTATTATCAACATAAACAAAGTAAAAACAACTGTTCCAAGAAAGGTTTTTTCCTCTTGTTAAATAAATATGTCTACCCGGAAATATTGGACCAATGATGTAATGGACCTTTCCACACTGTCAGTCACGCGGAGAATAATAACCAATAAGATTGCCTGATTTCTTAAGACCACGCCCCTTGCAACAGAGCCGCCATGATGTCCCACAAACAAAGCTTGTCCCGCGTTGTTGTGTTCATAGATGAGACTACAGCTACATTTAGTTAGAACAACATGGTTCTTATAATGACCACAGATATCCAGAGATTACAGGGAGCGCGTTTCATCCAGATCTGGAGTATCCATGCAGTCTGCAGGACTTGTTTTTAATACATGGATAGAGCTTATGTATTTTACACTTTGGACAACTACATATGACCTCATAGAGACATTATTATTAAAAACATGCCTGAAAACTTTAGAAAATAATGTCCTTCTACTTGAGTCATTATTGATGGTACTGAATGTAAGACCCAGGTGTCATCTGCACTGGCTTTACAGAGTCAGCTTTATAGTGACTATAAGTCAAGCACAACCCTCAAAGCATTGACTGGATGTGCAATCCAAGTGGTTCTGTCATTTTTGTGTCAGAGTATTTACAGGTGCTGTATCTGATAAGGCAATACTGAACGCAGTGGGTTTTTATGATTTACTTAAAAACACTGAAAGTTCACAAGTGCAACAATCAAATGGTTGATAGCGACTCCACACATTCAATTTACAGCAGCGCCGACACAAAAAGCTACAAAGCTCGCTAATTAGTTAAAATTCAAATGTTTATTTGTCACCTATTTCAGTGTACAGGTACATTGAGCAGTGAAATGTTTTTTTCGCCAGGACCAGATTGTTACCGCACCATCGTGTGATTAGCATAGCTAGGTGATTAGCCCATTGTAGCTAGTAGTTAGCAGATCGGCTGACCATTCGCACGTTCGCCTGCGCACCCGCACCCCTATGCTCTTGTCGGGTAGGAATGATGGTCGAGGGAGCGGGGGGAGGGCGTATTTGCGTGTGTGTGATTGTGTGTGTGTGTGTGTGTGTGTATGTGTGTGTGTGAAGGAGGGAGGGAGTGTGGGAGGGTTGTTGACCCCTCTGGACCCCGAGTGACCCCTGGGCCCACGTCCCCTTTAATAAGTGTTGTCCAGCATGGTCAAACGTTATGTCAAGGGTAATTAAGGTCCGGGGCGCCCCTCAACCCCCCTGCCGTCTCCTTCGGTGGCCCGATCCGTCGTTCGGTTCTCACCACCCTCTCACCTCCTTCACCCCCCCTCACCCTCGTATAATCCCCCCTCCCCCTGAATGCTGCTCCCAACTGTTTGCTCTGATTAACACGGGATGGACCCGACCTACCGACCCGCCCAGCAGAGCGTTTATGTGGTTTATTTTTATCACCGGCGGCAACACATAAAGTGGTCTCTGTCCTCACCTGGCCCCCTTGAAACGATGTCCAAACGATGTTGAAACGAAGACCCCCCCCGCGCGCCCCGGGCGCTTTGATCGAGCTGCTGTCTGAACCTCGCCGCCGACCGACCCCTCCTGTGGGGAGTGAGTTTTGAACGTTCAAAGCCTTGGAGAGGTCAGCGAGGAGGATGCAGTATATATATGACCATGTGACGTCCGTGGCGGTGGCGCAAGATCATCTGAGAATCCAAACGACACTTTTTAACACTCCCTCCTCTTCCAAACATTTGAAATGTCGTAAAAGTAGATAAGGAAACATGTTGGAACCGACATATGAGCAGCCAGCCATCATAATGCCCTGAATGAATAAACATTTTCCGTTTATTCATTTAAAAAGTGGGAATTTATTTGAGGCACAACCATATCATATGATCAACACTGAGACAACTTCAAACTTCAATACACACACCATCTCCAACAGAGACGTGTGCAGGGTATAGGATTCAAAAGTTGGCGGGTTTTTTTTTCGGTTCACTGCAGGGTTTATGGGTAGATGCTACAAAGACAGACATTGTTGGGTGCCAGGCAGGAAGAAACAGGCCAAATGAGGCCAGAAACAGAGCAAAAGGATGTGTGCATGAGAAGGACCAGAGGGTGCTGTCCATTGGGCAACTTCAAGTCCAAAACCCTCAATGTCACACGTTGTCCATTTAAAGTCGTGCTGTGTGGACCTCACTCCCCCCCTCCCCCACAACCTCCAACACACGCAAAACACACACACACACACACACTGGTGCAAAGATTGTGGGTGACAGACTGCCCTTGCCTTGTCCACTAACGGTCACTTTAATGCACTGGAGGTCACAGGATTAGTCTCAGGGGTCAGGGGTCATGTCCGCAGAGCTGCAGATTTTAATATGAACCCCACAAAGGGCCCAGTGTTCAGAGGCGGGAAAACAGTTGGCTCACCTAGGAGCCAACCTTCCACACACACGCACACACACACACACACACACACACACACACACACACACACACACACACACACACACACACACACACACACACACACACACACACACACACACATGAGAAGCCTTAACGTGTCACTATACCCCACTCCCTTTTCCCCAGATCCTCAACTCAAGTCCTGACTTGGTCCATCCCACAACCCCACCCACATCCCCCACACACCACCCACAACCCTCCTCCACTGCTCCGATCTCCGGGGGCAGTGGAGGTCATGCAGAACTCACACGGGGACCTGCACAGTGCTGTGCTCATTTACTGGGAGTCTCCAGGAACATATCCTGGAGACTCCCAATCGGCTGATGCTTGCGTGGTCCGGTTTTTGGATTCCTTGGTCCATGCTGCAATCCTGAGAGAGGATACTGCTCTGAGTTGCTTGTGGTCAACATTGAAAACAGGCATGTTTCAATGTGCATGTGGGGTTGTGGCACTCCATTTGGCAAACCACTTCTGTCTCTGGTTGGTGTTGACAGACAGCCCCGGCCCCGCTGTAGGCTCTGACAACCACAAGCCAGGGCGGTACCTGCTTGAGGTCCTGCTGAGAAGGGAAGCCCACCAGACAAAGTGGGGCCTTGCATAACTGCAGATCAAGGACCCAGTCCTGGGTGGTTTGCTTGACTCGTGAGCCTCCGGACTGTTGCACAAGCTTTCCATCGAGTCCCCCCAGCCACATCGACTGCTGTCCTCAAGCTCCTTGTGGAAGAGCGGGAGAAAAGAGGAAGTTGTTTCAATTGCAGGTGGTCCCGCCTTACCCCTGTGCGTACAAGGGAAGGTCACAGGCTTGATCTCTTATGGTCGCACAAGCCACCATCCCCATCGTGAAAAGGACGGTTCCGGATGTTCCATCACCATGGGTCAAAGTGGGGGACATAGAGGTTTATAGTGTGCTTTCCCTGATAGCACTCCTTGACTGGTGAAAGAGTGGTTCCATGATGACCAATACCCCTTCCCAATTCAGGCAGAAAGGTCAGCCTACCTGTGCCGACATTTCTGTGAGTGCGTGCTCCCCTAGTCTTTTGGTCCTCCCAGGCTAACCCACAAGGCAGTGGTTGGTTCACGCCAGGGTGTGTCCACTCTGTGGGCCTGCACATCACCTGCGAACTCTGCGATCCGCCAAACCATGTAGGGCAGCCGTGGCCCTGGGGCCGCGAGACACCCTGTTACCGTGTGTGGCCGTGGGGGGGCCTGGCGGGAGTCTTTGTGCAGGAGAGTTCCCCTGGCCGTGTACTGGCAAGGGAAGACTTACAACACTGGATGCTCCCACGCTCCCCACCAGGGCTAGCTAGTGGCAGCCTGCTGTAACAGGTGGGTAGGAGATGTGCACCTTCCCTTTAATGACTGCACTAGTGCACTATGTGCATCAGAACACCCTGACACACACACTTGCTCACTCACACAGGCAACTAAGACCCAGCCTGCACTGACTGGGGCTACATGACCCCCAGGCAGTGAAGAGGGATCCTGGGTGACCGCTGGGAAGCAGGAATCAGGATGTGGATGTTCTGTGGCAGCTCTGTCCTCCGTTATAGCAAGCTTACTTTCTTCTTTTGTGTTTTATTAATATTGCGTTCCCCTGATAGATCAAAGATTGTTTTTTTTTTGTTATTTAAAAATGCAGGATCTCAAATTTCTCTTCTACTCAACCACATCTTTAACTCTGTTCACATCTTTGTTACCTTTGATACCTATGTATATATATATATACAGTATATTCTTTTTGTATGTTTCAATATCTCCCTGGATAGGCAGATATGAGGGAAATCCCCTCAGCGCTCAGGTGTCCAACAGGGCCCAGGAACAGGAGAGGAGAGAATTCCCAGAACAATAATAATCCCGACATTCCACTGGCTGAGCGTCATCCAACGGTTGGCACTCACCAAACCTGTGGTTTCGGGCCACTCCTTTGGGGGGGTGGTTGAGGGTGGGGGGGTGTAATTGTAATATAAAGCCCTCCATCCTCTGCCCGGGGGCCCTTCGCTCTGTTGTTGTCCCATGCCATCCCCACCCCCCCCCCCCCCCCCCAGCAGCCATCAGGCCCGTCCATCACAGGGAATTTCACCCAGACCGAGGACACTTACTCACACAGCTCCCATCATCTCTCATTATCAGGGGATATTCCCCAGATCAAGACAGGATCTCATCATCTGCGGTGACGTGGCTAAATAAGATAAATAAATACGGGGGGGGGGGGGGGGGGGGGGGGCAGGGGGGGTTTAAATATCAAACTCCTGGATGGGATAGAAATAAAAGCCTGTTATGGGCTGAGCTGCCAAGGTCAACAGGTGCAGAGATAGGTGGCACACATGGTAGATCAAAGAGCATGCTGTTGGGGGCCAACCAGGGACTCATCTCACCTCGAATTACGATTCAACGATACACTTTGTGTGTGTGTATGTGTGTGTGTGTGTGTGTGTGTGTGTGTGTGTGTGTGTGTGTGTGTGTGTGTGTGTGTGTGTGTGTGTGTGTCTGTGTGTGTGTCTGTGTGTGTGTGTGTGTGTGTCTGGGCTGGCTTTGTTAGCCGCGTGAATGCCTGAACAAATTGCGTGTGTTACATCTCAGACGATAGCAGATTTCCTCCTTGGTGAATGGAGCAAGAGCAAAGCCTTTTGAAGTGCTAAGACAAAGTGGAGCAGAGCAGGGGGTCGGGGGGTCCTGCTGGTCCTGCTGGTGATGCTGGTGGTGCTGCTGGTGCTAGTGGTGGTGCTGGTGGTGGTGGTGGTGTTGGTAGTGGTGGTAGTGGTAGGGGCATGGACACAGTGTACCCAGCAGAGTGCCACAGGCAGCAAGGGGGGGGGGGGGGGGGGGGCTGCTAATGCCTGGTGGTAGAGTGGGGGGAGTGTGTGTGTGTGTGTGGGGGGGGGCTTTGATGTAACAGCCTTGAAGTAACAGCCAAGTGTAAAACAAAGAGCAAGCAACACTAGTCTTAGGCTGCCCACATCTGTATGGGCCAATTACACACCATTAGATAGGGGTGGCGGCAATGTGGTTACTCATTGTCAGTTTATATACAGCATATATATATATATATATATCGTTATATGTATATCGATATATATATATATACAGGCCTAAGCACATGCCGGAACGCACACACACACACACACACACACACATAGACACACTCTCATGCTATCATGTGCTATATTATTATTATTATCATGTTGTCTATAAATATGATCTATAACACTACCTCTCATCCCCTCTCATCATCATGTGCAATATTCTTAATGTCATGTCCAATAATATTTCACTTAAATTATGCCAAATTGTTTTCGCGTCGGAATATCTTATCTTGCCTACATTTGTATATTTTAACTGTAAATTTGTAAAATCTGTGAGTTTATTTGTATTTTATTTTCATATTGTTTTATTGTACTGTATTGGTATGTAACCTGGCACAATTTCCTTCGGGATTAATAAAGTTCTATTCTATTCGATTCTATTCTACACACTCACATGCATGATCTAGACAATCTATCTGAGACTTTTAAGAGATTTAAGAGATTTTTGTGTATATTCTCGCACACTTTGTCAATTTGTTGCAGTGACCCAAATTATATACCTAAATGTGTAACCGAACATGTCCTTGTTCTCTGCCCTGTAATCTAGTGACACTGTGACACCCAAACTCCTCCCCCTTTGGTGATCAGTAAACCATCAAACTCATGGCGGTGGTCTGTGAAGGCTGTCCCACTGCTGCGCTCTGTGTGGGAGCATGTAGCGCCACGCCCGCCACACAGTGGGACCTCTACCGCGGGGAACTGGGATCATAGCTGGCGGGGATCAGCGAACACCAATGGGACAGAAACACAGTGACCATGGATCAGTGGCATCAAGGAGAGGGCAGAGCACCCTTGTTCTCTGAGACGTGACCTTTTGTTTGGTTCCTGGCCGATGTCCCATGATGCACTGGGGAGGCTTGGTGGAGTCCAAAGGGGTGTACCTCAGGGCAGCGTGCTAGGGTCCAGTGGAAACTCCTTTTGTCGCTGACAATGATTACAAACAATGAAAATGACGGAATGTTCTTGAGAAATGACTGGTATGGAAAAAAATTATAAGTGTGTCGGGATAAAAAAAAGTGTATAATGATTAACCGTTTTAAACAGTAAGGTGCTTCAACCTGAGTTTCATTTGCCATGTCGCGACGGTCTTGAAAGTGCTTCGTCGAGTGGAATTCAAATATGCTTTTCACACACACACACACACACACACACACACACACACACACACACACGCACACACACACACACACACCACACACACACACACATACACACACACACACACACACATATACACACTCACCTTTGCATGCATGCAGAAATGCATACATTGAGCATGGAAACACACACATTCAATCGTGGTACACAGAGAGAACATAGGCGAACTAATGTATATATGTGTAAGGACACATACCTCACTTATTAGTATAAGTGAGGTATGTGTCCTTACACATATATACATTAGTTCACCTATGTTCTCTCTGTGTTCAATATGTATGTCTATGGTCCAAAAATCAACATGTCACTGTTTGAGATCAATGGATTCTGTACCCTGAGATTTAATTCCTGGTTTCCTTTTACAAGAACTTCTGCTTAGTTTTGTGGTAACTGCTTGAATATTTTTGTTATTTGTAAAAAAACCAAAAAAAAATTCCTACTACTTCCTTTTGATTACACAAAAGTTATTCCTGTAACTACCAAAGCTTTGAACCAGAAGAGGCAGTTCTCAGATATAGATAGTGTATATAGATTTATAGAATGCTGAACCATTTGAACCATTTGAACAGACTTACATGTAAAACATAAGTAAGTAAAAAACATGAATGAAACATTAATTAAATAATAATATATTCTGTCTAACCTCTTTGTTCCGTTACAAGCCGGTCGGTTCTGCTTGGTTTGTAGACTTGAATGGAAGGAAATCACTAGAAAATACAGCCTTCTTCCCGTCAAAGACCGTTCCAGATGATGACCAAGACCATTCCAGATGGAACACAGCATCGGTGTGTGTTTGTGTGTGTGTGTGTGTGTTTGTGTGTGTGTGTGTGTGTGTGTGTGTGTGTGTGTGTGTGCATGTGTGTGTGTGTGTGTGTTGTGTGTGTGTGTTTGTTTGTATATCTGCCTGGTTGCTTATGAGAAGTGGAAGGGGGGAGTTCCAGGAAGAGGAGGTTGTTAAGTGGACTGACGTGTGTGTGTGTGTGTGGGGGGGGGGGGGCGGGGGGGCTGTCTTACTTTTTAATTTCCCGTCACGTCTGTCCGTCATGCTCGCCGCTTCCCTGTGCCACATTTTACGGCGAATGCCAAACTAGAGGAAGCCGACCCCCACCACCCCCCACCCTGAATCCCCTCGGCGCTCCCCGGAACGCTCACGGTGGGAGATCAAGGTCAGGTTACGACGGAAGCTCAGCTCAAGGAAGTCCGCTCCGCTCGTGTGTGTTTACGCCAAAACAAACCACCGTCCACCGCAGGGGGGAGGGGGGCCACTAATTGAGTTCAGGAGGACACACGCATGTTTCCTGAGAGACCCCCAACACAAGACCCCACCCCCCACCCGTCAGACAGACAGACACTCTGGAGGTGAATCAGTGGTGGAAGGAGCACTCAGAGCTTTTACTGAGATACAAGGAATAATACCACACTGGAGAAATACTCTGTTACTAGTTAAAGTTCTGTATTCCAAATATTCCTGAACCAAAGTACCAACCACCAAGTTCTCATTATGCAGAATGGGCTATTTCAGAATAATTGTATGATCTAATTGGATTATTGAGATTGATGATTGATGATTGATTATTGATTATTGATGCATTAATGTCTTCATTGCTATAATGTTGCATCTGGGTAAATTAGTTTACACACTGCTGGACAGCTTGTGAATTTCCTGCTGTGAAACTAAATAAAACCTTATTGATACTTATTAACATCATTAATTTATTTTAAAATGTAATATATATCGTATTGTTAATGTTAATCTGCAAAGTAAATAGTAACTAAAACTGTCAAATAAATGTAGTATGAAGTACAATATTTGCCTCTGAGATGTCGTGGAGTTCAAGTATTAGATAGTAGAAAGTAGGAAAACTCAAGTAAAGTATAAGTACCTCAGATTGGTACTTGAGTACTTGAGTAAATGTCAGCTGGTTAGTTACTTTGCACTACTGTGGTGAATGAATGGGAAAAAATTCTACATAATTTATCTAAAAATATCTGACAAATGGCATTTATATGAAAAACAGGTTATATTGATATGTCTGTGTGTGTGTGACAGGTAGGCAGATGTACAGATAGACAGGTTGAAAGACAAGAGACAGTTAATGGCTCCAGGGTTGTTGTTTTTCACTCATCTCAATGTCATGCTTTCCACATTACCTCAACCTCTCCCATAACAATAACTCTGTGTGTGTGTGTGTGTGTGTGTGTGTGTGTGTGTGTGTGTGTGTGTGTGTGTGTGTGTGTGTGTGTGTGTGTGTGTGTGTGTGTGTGTGTGTGTGTGTGTGTGTCTATATCTTAAACAAGTTAATCTGCTTTATGTGCCTTATCTGCCTTGTGTTTTACAGTGCACGTTGAAAACATTTTGGTATTTACTATCCCGACGGGAGTGTTTTGGTTACAGGAATATTTTCTCACTCTCTGCTGCTGCGAACTGTAGAAAGAGAGAGAGAGAGAGGGGAGAAGAGAGAGAAGGGAGAGAAGAGGGGGGGGGGGGGGGGGTGTGAGAAAGAGAGAGAGAGGGGGGTGTGGGTGTGTGAGAGAGACAGCGGCTAAACTGAGGCCTCGGCGGCCATTTTGGTAGAGGCGAACCGTCCCTTCCGCTTGTTTGTTTAAATCCCTCGCCCTGGTGTTTGGGCTCCAGATTGTAACGTTGTAATGAGCTGTTTACATAGATATAGTGTAGAAACACACACACACACACACACACACGCACACCACAAGCGGCATAGACACACATAAGCGCAGGAACGCATGCACACGGACACATGCACACAGGTACATGCGCACACACACGCCACCACACATGCGACAGCACAACGTGGACATGCTGTCCCCCTAGACGGGATGGACGGTATACACACACTCACACACACTCACACACACACACTCACACACACACACACAGGCACACACACACACACACACACACCACACACACACACACACACACATATACACACTTAAAGACACCCACGTCCAGTGCTTAGCTTCAAGTTGTGGGTGTCAAGAAGGCTGTGTTGTGCGCATTCCCCGTTCCACTGAGGAAATATCTCTGTCATTCATCTGCCGGGGATTGCCCTTAAACTTTCAGAATGTTTTCTGTGTTCTTCTCACAAGTCTTACGTCGATTGTTTACTCTGACATTTTAGTCAAGCCAAGTATGCTGGCAGAATAGAACAGAGGAGGGCTTTTGTTAATGCAAGTCATGCTCTGATATTCCCCCTATTTTTCTTTTAACAAGACATCCTTTTGTACACAGCCATGCTAGCATTAATAATAACAAAAAGGCTCAAGACATTTTTCAAGATAAAGAAGACGGAGATGAAGAAAACACAAGAAAAATAAATGAGATAGCCTTGCATTTGTGTTGCCCATTTAAATTCACTCCCCATAACATTGACATTACGATTACAACAAAACTAACAGCAATGCTAAAAATGTTGGGATTAATCCATGAGCCAGAAAAAGAAAAAAAAGGTTTAGTCCGATGCGGGCGCTCTCAACTCAGCGACCCATCCCATGCGCTATTAGAGCAGCCAGGGATCCGTTTTCTGGAAGGTTCCGGATCAGACATGCCGTCATCTCCTAATAACAGAGCGGGCCATGAGAATATTCTGGTCAACAAGGTGCTGCTGAGAGACATCTGAACCCTACCCCCCCCCCCCCCCCCCCCCCCCCCCCCCCCCCCCCCCACCACCACCACCACCACCACCCCCAATTAAAGATAATCCCTTATGAAACTGTTAGCTCGGGAGATTACCCCCCCGCTCGCCCCTCCCATCACAAGAGTCAAAACCGTCCACATAAACAGTCTGGGAGCGAGCCGCTCGGCTGGACTCCATGACACCCTCCACGCCTTAGCTCACCCGCTGGCGTCGGGGGCCTGTTGTTGTGTGTCATTGTTTTTGCTTGTTGTTTGTAGTGTTCTGGACGTCGACGTAATGTGGAAGTCGTCATCGTAACCTTTGCTTTGGTATTAACTGGGATGTTTTGACATAGATGGCGGTGACCTCATTGTGAGCACTTGCAAAGAGATAAAAAATAAATGAAAGCCTTACTTGGATTCCTACAGCTCTCCGGTGTCACTTTAAATACAGTTATTACTACAGGCACACAATAATGGAACAGTACAGTAAAAATTAAGCCCAAATGTAAAAATGGTGAAGCTATGACTACTCCGGGTGGGAGAGTGTAGTTAGGGACTCCACACCAGAAGTTGCTGGGTTCCATCCCTGATCCCTGCAACCCTACGGGAACAAGATGGCCCCTATACACGCTTCTGAATTACTGTGTCACTTCTGCAGTCTCTCCATCTGACATCCTCTTCTGGTGTTGTGGTGGTGAAGACCAGCTTGTGACCTGAAGCATGAGGTCACAAATACCAACGCATCGGCATCAGACTGTATGAGGAGAAAGCCTCAAACACACACACGCACACTCACACGCACACACACACACACACACACACAGGGTTTATTGATTACGTCAGGGACACAGCGCTTTCACAACAGCGACTTCATGTTTCTGAATGGACAGCTGCACTTAGCAGGTACATTAGGGAAGACTTTTACTTTTTTTTTTTTTCATCAAGCAAAGTAATAATAATCTGTCCAGAATGTAAAATAATAGCGGCATGGGTTGGTGTATGCATTTCATTGAATTAAGAGGATTTGATATCCTCAAAGGGTTTAGTGAAGCTCATAGTTTCAGTGCACACAGACACACACATACACACACACACGCACACACACACACACACACACACACACACACACACACACAAACATGCACACACAGGTCGCTAGAACACGCAAACTAAACACACGGCTGTCAGAGGGAGCCGTAAACGAGTGTAACAGTATAGTTTCCTGGGATTCATAGTGGACCAGGAAGCAGGTTTTAACCTCACGTCCCGTGTGGCGAGGAGCCGGCTAAATCGCATAAGCCCCCGTATCATCGTATAATGGCATGACGCAGTTTATCACCTCGTCTTCTACCACAGACCTCCCTGCTCCCTCGACACCCCCCCCCCCCCCCCCCCCAGGCCAGGGGAGCTCGTCTGGGGCTGGGATTTATTCATGGTCCCCTCAGGACCATGAATAAATGGCTGCAGGTGTCCAAACCAATGACCCATCATCTTCACTGTGTCTGCCTATCTCTCTCTCTCTTTCTCTTTCTCTCTCTCTCTCTCTCTCTCTCTCTCTCTCTCTCTCTCTCTCTCTCTCTCTCCCTTTCTCTCCTCTCTCTCTCTTCTTATCTCTCTGTCCTATTCTGTCTCTTCTCTCTCTCTCTCTCTCTGTTCCTCACCCCCCCCCTCTCTCTCTCTCTCTCTTTATCTCTCTGTCACCCCTCTTTCTCTCTCTCTCTCACCCTCCACATCATCTGTCTCTGTAAATGTCATCTAGACTTGTTCACACTCTCGCTTATGAATTATTCTCTCCGTTTCTCTATTCCCACTACACCCTCTGTATCTTTTCCATCCATAATTCACCTCAAACTGGAGTGAAGAGGGAGGAAATTGCCTGAGAAAAAGCCAGCGGTGGAGAGTGGAAGCTGAGCTGATCCCTCGATGGCCTTGTTGACGGGCAAGGTTACACATTTTGGGGCCCCAAGACAAAGTGTGGCATTAGAGAGGGAAGCTGTTCATCCACACCTGAGGGAAATCCCTGTCATATTTTCTCTTTCCAGGATAATCTGGGCTGAAGACGTTTTCATGCAAATATTATTTTAGAATATTATTAGATTTTTTTTTTTAGTATCTTTCAAAATATGATACAGCACCCACACATAGTTTATGTAGTTTATCACAGTTGGTGTCCATATGAACACATATTGGTGATATTTAGATAGCAATGTACTGTTTAAGTTACACCTTCATTTTAATATTCACCTTAATTTCCCTTGAGTGAAAAGGTTTGATGAGACATTATTATCAACATAAACAAGGTAAAAAAAAACCAACTGTTTTCTTTCCAAGGAAAAGTTCTTTCCTCTTGTTAAATAAATATGTCTAACCGGAAATAATGGACCATTGATGTAATTGGTCCAAGATTTGAGTCAACTAAATCACTCCAATGACATCAAACACACTTACGAAGCAGTACTCTCTTATCTTAGAAAAAAGCCAACCTTTAACCTGAATTGTGAGAGGGCACACAACTGAAACTTGACTTTCCGTTCTCCTGAGTCTGAGGTTCCTCCTCAAAGGGTGTTTGCATGCGGTGCCTGACAACAGCGGACCAGCAACCGGTCCTGATTAGTGGATTCAGGTGCGTCAAATCAGCCGTGGAACAATGGGGGCTCTTGGGATATGAAAGGCAAAAGTAGCCTCTAAGGAGCTGGTGTGCGAGGCACTTTGAACATCAGTGGATATGTCACAACAACGGGGGCCATTTTGAGGAGGTCAAAGCGCACATTCACAGCTGGATGCGACGACCCCCAAAACAAGTCAACGCTGGAAAACCAGGAAGTAACAAAAGACAAAAGGCCCCTCGTTTTGGAAAGCGGGGGCCAAAAAAAACCCCCCAAAGAAAAGGACTAAAGTGAGTGTTGGTGGATGAGGGTGATGAGGGCCGTCTATTATTTTGCCTCCTACTTGATCCGTCCTTTACCCACCCTCATAAACTAACCAGCATGGTCCACGCACACACACGCACACGCACACACACACACACACACACACACACACACACACACACACACACACACACACACACACACACACACACACACACACACACGGCTCACAGCTATGATCCCAGGAGCGAGTGATAAAAAGGATAGGGCTTTGTAAGAACCTGTGTGGATCAGCGGGCGAAGGATGGCATGAACAAAGCCAGGGTTACCGGTTCAAATCCCACCTGGGGGCCGCTTTGTACTCGGCTAGAAACGCCCATAGTGATGACCAGGGTTTAAGAAAAAAAACTGAATCACTCCAACCCCCACCCCACCCCCAAAAAAACCTATTTGTGACGCGATTGACCTTTTTTTATACGAAGAGTAAAAGTGTTACAAAAGATTACAATTCCTTGTGAATTGTTTGATGAAGATTAGTTTTACACAGACTCTGTTTTTGCTTGGTCGGTTCCTTTCTCTCTCTCTCTCTCTCTCTCTCTCTCTCTCTCTCTCTCTCTCTCTCTCTCTCTGGCCCTTCCTCTGTATTGGAGCACTTGAGAACAACATTCCTTATTCGAGTTGAATTTGCCGTTGATGAGGTCAAAGCAGAGGGCTTTCAGGCACACACACACACACACACACACACACACACACACAAACACACCTCACTGCGTCAGGTTTCTGAGACGCATTTCTTTTCCCTTGTTTCTGCGATGACGACACAAACAATATTATCCATATTGTTTCTGGCCATCATGCGACAGTTGGCTACTTATGCGTGCCTTTCAACCCCCATGAAAAGCTCACATGTTGCTTTCAGGCTAGCCCTTGTTAGCCCGGGTGGCAGAGCCTTTTCGTTTGAAGGCAGCGAAACCTCAGCAAACACTAGGAGTTTGATAAATGACGTTTAACCTCTCATTGATACAATCTTTACATGTGGCTTGGCTCATTGTGCCGCCTGCGGTTAACCAATGGAGAACGCATCGAGGTTGGATGCAAAAAAATAGGACAAGCAAATTACAGGCTGTGGCTCTCCATTCTCATTCAACTCGCTGCATTGTCATTCACCATATAAAAAAAAAAAAAAGACATTACAATTTCCCAACCTGCCATTATCCAACCTCCCGGTGTTTTTAAGTACAGAGTTAGCGGCCGTTGCGTCATGCTGCCTGTCCCGATCCTATTAGCGACGGCCGGAGTGTGCATCCATGTGGAACTTATGCGTACAGATTGAAGTGTTTACAAAGGCAACGTCTTAATGTTCGGTAATCTGGAAGTTGTTGTTTTTTTGTCATAAGAGGTGGCCCCTTGTGACATTTACAAAGCTGCAGAATTACGTGAAATTGAGCTCCACAGAAAGGCTTGTTGACCTTTTCGTTGTTTAAAAAACCTGCAGCGCGTCGCTGATGCATGGGGCCCTCCGGCGCTCCAGGACTTGTGGCCATGTGACTTTAACGATTGGCAAACTGGTTTTGACTTGCAGTTTAGTTTAGTTCTAAATCATAATAGCCATGGTCACCATATCCGCTTGAAACCCCTTTACCAGGAATTACTCTTTACCAGTTTTTACGTTGTTAACCAAAGTTAGATGTTAGGAAATATTCATTTGATATGTAGTAATACTCTAAAATGACGTACAGAGTGCATTTCTTGTGTTCTTGTAACATTTAGCAAATAGTTTGCTCCGGAAAAACAAGATATTTGTGCGCAGTGGAGATCATCTAGGATTTTATCGGCCATAGTGAGCGCAACCTATGGGGCCCCGACTGTGTTATTATTGCTTGGAATGTTAAGCCTGCGCCGTCCAACTCAGTGGCAAATTGCAGTAACTTGCAATTACTCTGTTATAGAGGAAGTCGCGGGTATTAGATTTAGTCATGAAATAAGGACAACTGAACTGAAATAGATGTGTAGTATCCAAAAATAAGGTAACAAGGTTAACACGGAAACGGTGCCATTTTAATTGAATTGCCAAGGATATATCTTTGTACTGTTATGTTCAGGGTTTCTCGGGGACAGGGACAGGAACAGGAACATAATCCTAAATGGCAACAGATGAAGGTGCACTCCGTTAAACTCTTTCTCCGTCCCGCACAAAGAAGCCTTTCTCTGAGCTATGCTAAACCCGTCATACCTGTGGCATTGTTCGCTGCAGTGTAACTGGATAGCGTAACATTATCTCCCGTAGCGAGATGGCTAATGATATGGCTCAGTCGCGTTTAATGTCTTCTCCTATTTGGATTGGTTTAACAAGGTTGTCCGCTGATGTAAACAAAGAAAATAAAGATATTTATAACCCCTGTCTTGTAACAAGGGAATCTGCCTGGGCCGGCTTTGTGCCAGGGCTATCCTGATCCCTGACCTACTTTATCTGGAAATTGTTCCGTTGTTTTAACCGCTCCTTTGGTGAGCCGCTAGGTTTGATGAAGGAGCTGACATGAAAACATTGATTTGTTTGTTTTAACACGTTTTACTCTTGCCTCAAGATAAAACAGCCACCTTTCTGTTTAGCTCGTCCTATCTGTATGTGTGTGTGTGTGTGTGTGTGTGTGTGTGTGTGTGCGTGTGTGTGTGCGTGTGTGTGTGCGCGTGCGCATGTTTGTTTGTCTTCAACTGGAAGCGGACTGATGGTGTTTGTCTTTGACCTCTGCTAGCATCTGCTCAGCCTTGGCTTCAACCCGGTTTATCTTGTGTTTGCTGTGGTCAAGGCTGTGTCACAGCGGTCAGGGCCAAAGGCCCTGACCCCCAGGAACTTTCCAGAGTCAAGATGACCATAGCATAGAGAAGTCTCACGCTGTAAAATTGCTACACATTCACACTTTGTATGCATGTCAGTTCAAAAGCTACTTTGAACTGAAACACTCATACACTTCCACTTCCAAAAAAATATTCTAGAGTGTTTGAATCTCCTGAATCAAAAACAAATACATCAAACATGACAAACCAAGACTCATCCTGACCACACACACACACACACACAGACACACACAGACACACACATACACACACAGACACACACACACACACAGACATACACACACACACAGCAATAGAGAGTGAAGGCAATAGAATTTACAACAAGGCGTTCAAAAGAAGGTTTTGTCAATGAGTTCCCCTCGTCCGCTGCAAACCGCGCACCTATGGGTGGCTGGCGTGTGTCCTGACAGGCAGGGAGATTAATAGCCGGGATAACATGACACTTTTCCCCCACCCTACACCGTCGGTGCGAAACACCATGAAACGAGGCCATAAACAACGCCAAAGCCAGGAGGAGGAGGAGGAGGAGGAGGAGGTCGGCGCGAGGAGGCGAGGAGGCGAGGAAGGAGGAGGAGAGGAGGTACGGCTGGCCTACCGCAGCTCGCCCCCCCTGTTCCACTGGTTGACATTCAGCTTTCGCGGGCCCCCGATGTCAGTGTGAGGTATTGGCTGTTAGCAGCGCGTGTGTTTGTCTAAGAAACCCTTCACATGTCAACGTGTCCTCTACCTGCAGTCACGTAAAATACGACCCGCTCGTGATTGATGCCGTGTTTTGCTTCGCACTCCAAAAGGGGAAAGGATTAGGAAATCAAAGTGGGAGGTTCCTCTAACCTTGGATGTGTAGAGGGTCATATTTGTGTATTATATGTAGATATACATTTTTGTGTGTGAAAATAATGAAATTGCATCTTATGTCCTCGAATTGCAAAGGGTCGGTTTTGGGACTGTGGCGATGCATACGTTTGTTTTGGAGGTTGCCTATCTCTGGGCTGGATAGGTAGGTATGGTCTTAAGAATGCATTGAGTCATGTAACTCTGTGTGTTCCTCCTCTGGCAACAGGTGAGAGTACAAATGTGCCTCATTTCATTCCAGATGCTCATTCATCACATTTTGGCAGAACTAGGATGGGCGGGTATCGGGTCACATGCACCAGCACGCATGCGCATGTGTGTGTGTGTGTGTGTGTGTGTGTGTGTGTGTGTGTGTGTGTGCACCTGATTGCCAGAGAGGGATTGTGTTCTTGTGAGTAAAAGAGAGAAATAGTGTGAATGCATTTATCGAGAGAAAGTTGTGTGTTATCTGCGTGCGTGCGTGCATGTGTGTGTGTGCATGTGCGTGCGTGCATGTGTGTGTGTGTGCATGTGCGTGCGTGCATGTGTGTGTGCGAGTGGGCACGTGAACATTGTGCACTACTTCTGGCAAGGAGCTGGCGGGCACTGCTGCAGCGGTGAACCATTGTTTGCCTTGGCAGCGATTAGAGGCCCCCGGGGGCCCGTGGCACAAAGGCAGCTCTGTTCCCCGCCGGAGCGCCGCATTGTCCCCGGAATCACCCCTGTGGAGCGGGGAAGAATCTCAGCATGGCAAATATGTAGCACGCATCTTGCTAATGAACTAAATGACAGCTGCCGGGGCCCAGACGTTGCTGGGCCGGTGGGGGGGTGGGTGGGGTGGGGGGGCGTAGCGTTGACGTCACACAGCTATGATGCTAGCAGTGAGTGCAGCGGAAGTGCTCTGTAGCCGCTATAGGCTACTAGCTTTGGTGCATGGCGTGCTAGTAGTAGCGAGGGGAAAGTCGTGTGGCAATGCTTGTAGGATCGAGCTACGGCGCCTCACGGACCAGTGTGGCGGTGAGGTGAGGCGCTCTGTGTTAGCAACAGGTACAGCGCTAACAGATGTACATTTACATTTTGGGAATTTGGCAGATGCTTTGATCCAAAGTGACTTACAAAGAGTTTTTGAGAATTTGTTGAAGGAGACAGCGGCCGTGCCAACGCACCGTAGCGACCTGCTGTATATCGCTAGTGATGCGCGGGCAGCTAGCAGTGGGATCTGAGGGTTTCTCAGGATGACAGGGTGATGAAGCACACATCCCATACGGGTGCTGGAATCAGAAAAGGCCCCCGAGCGTACATACATGGCTGGGGGCTCGCCTTGTGTCTACATTCTAATAGCATACATTTACATGTTCGATAGGTACATCAATGCTCGTCATGTGTGTATCTGACAAGCCGCTCCGTCGCCGCGCCCTTTGAAATGTGGGCACTTAGGGGCCGTCTCGTCATGTCAGCCTGAATGAAGCTTGTTGTT
>PIJE02000259.1:93992-119693 GCA_002895965.2 Coryphaenoides rupestris
GTGGTATCCCTGCTTCAAGTTAACTGTCTGTTACATATCCACGTGGGGCCTGGGGTCCTGGCGTCTCTGGATTGGCTGTCTGGGGAGTGGGGACGGAAGGGTCTCCATGGACGGCCTTGTTGTCCCTGCTCCCTGGATGGCTGTCTTAGAGGCGTTTCTATGTCTGCTTCCCTTGATGATTTGTTGTGTCTATATGTAAATGTTCCTCTTTGTTTTCCCATGCAAACTGTAGATATGCTCTATGTATCTAAATAAACTTTGAATCATTCTTGGTGAGACTGCCTTGTGTCACATTGATTCCCGAGCTCGCTGCTTTGCTACAGACAATCCAGAACCTGAACCTGAACCTGAACTCCAGCCACAGTAGATGACCACTCGAAACTGCGCATAACAAGGTGGAGGTAGTGACACACACACACACATAAATACACATGCATAGACAAACAAAGATCCACAAAGAGATATATTCACAAATATAAGCGCACATATTTGTGTGCACCCACCCACCCACCCACCCATGCACACACACACACACACACACACACACACACACACACCTAGACTATTTGTATATTTTGCCATGATCCTGAGAGTGTTCAGGACATGCTATGCCAACAGTATCAGTGAGATGAATGTAAGGAACATACTCTTGTTTATAGGCTTCAGGTCACAAGTCGCAACATAAGATGACCCACGCCACCCTGACACCACCTCCACCGCCTTCTCCTCCACCCCCCGAGGTCCCTGAGTTTATCTCAGGGGCCTCTCAGAAAACAACTGCACCCCCCCACCTCCCCCCCACAAAATGGACAATTATGGATTGTTTAGAACGTAGAGTCGCAAAGTGGGGAGTGGAGATGTCAGCATTGTGCGAGTTGCGGACGAGTCGTTTTAAGTTAGCCTGAGGGGCCTCCGTTTAATGTCAAATTTAAAGAGTTTTGACTGAGAAGGAAAGAGGCTTTATGGGGGGGGGCAGACTTGCGAGCAGTAATGTTTTTACTTGCTGCAACCGAGTGAAAAACCACAAATTGCGAAAGAAATGTTGTCTTAACTTTTACCTTTTACCAGAGATGATCGATTGCGCAATTTCAAGTTGTTGTGTTACTCTGACAGCAACACGGTGATGTGTGTTCCCCCCAACCATACTACTTTACAGTAGCGGCAGTGGGTTCACATACAGCCTGCAGGAATCGCTGCTGCTGCTGCTGCTGTGACATTCCAGGAGGACAAACGATGGGACCCACGGGGCCGGCAGGGCCCTGCGCTGTGAAACCCTAAGCCCACCGTATGACAGCAGGAGGGATGACACCTCAAACACAGCCAGGAGTACCTGGAGGATGTCGACTTTTGGGGAACAACCAGGGAAGGCAAAGCACAAGGCAAACTTGGCCTTCATTGGGACACATGCACCGCACATTACAACCAATCCCCCATCACCCCCCGCCCCCCCCCACCGCCCTAGCGGTGGCTGATTGACGCATTGACTCGTGGGTGTCAGGACATGTCAGGCTGCCTGCCTGCCGACGCTTTACGTGATCCGTCAGTTAGGGTGCTCTCTGAAGGGGTGGTGCTGGGTTCGGGGGAGGGTGGAGGGGATCTTATCTTAAAGGGTCTTATTACCATTATTACCAACACCAACTCCATCACCAACACCACCACTGCCACAGGTTAGCGTAAGCCCCTTCTTGCCCCGAACATTCTGACCTCTCTGACTAACGGAGTCACTCATACCAGTGGATTAGCTTGCTGAGCAGCGCTGTACAGTGACGTACACACATACATACAACACATACACATACACACACACTTACACATGCACACACAGATACAAGTTTATGCTGAAACACACGCACACACACATACCCGCACAATCACTGCCTGACACAAACACACACTGACTCAAACAGCTACACATGGACATCAACACACATAGATGCGCGCACATACATGCACACACACACGCACATACTGACACACTCTGATACGCACGTGGGTAAACACACATACACGCACGGACACACTGTAATGAGAGGTGGTATGGTGGTGTGAGCTAGGTGCGTGCTCCAGGATAGCCGCTTATCAGAGAGACGGCAGGCGACACCTTCCAATTCGGTTTCAAAGTTTATTTCAAAGTTTATGTCTCCAACATACAAACAATATAATATAACATAAAGCACTGGCCGGTTCTACATCCAACTCTGCACTCGTCACTAGAGACCATGCACTCTCTCATGTACATAACCGGAAGTGGCAAAAAGGAGCTTAACTAAATAAGGTGGATAAAACGCGGTGCGCCCCTAGTGGCGATATTAAATACTGCCTTTGACCGTTACAACACACAGATGATGTGTAGATCAACACATACACAAATACATACCCTGACACACACACACACACACACACACACACACACACACACACACACACCCCTCCCTGCTGTTGCGTCACTGCAGGAATGTCATTCTAATCTTCAGGTGGCTGGTGCACACCGGGGCTTGCTCCCAGGGCTGACTTTCTGACCTCCCGCTCTTATACACGCCTGGGAGGAAAACACACCACAGCTCAGCACATGCCTAATACCAGCCCTCGGCACTGCTAAAAAGCAGCTAGCCCCGGCCACAACACTAATACCAGCCTTTGGCTTGGCTAACGATCAGCTAGCAAGCAACTAGCCGTTTACAGACACTTTGTCGAAGGATGCTAGTCTTCCCACCCGCGACGGGAAAAGTGTTTGATACCAGCGCTGGCTGAGTTTGTGAAAACTGTTGGCTCCCCGACAATGGGAAGACGTGGTCCCGCTGTTCAGATTGTTTCTAGTACAGACTTGTTAATCTAAAGTCTGATTTGGGAGACTACCCTTTTCGGAACTGTCCAACCACGCTTTCTTCAACACTGACAGGTAATGTAGGTCATAACCTGTAAGGTTTGCAACCTGGCGACATGAACAAACCTGCACCTACCTCTCTGTTTGTCTTGTCTCTCTGTCCGCACATTTATTTTAGCAGCGTTTATGTACGTCTTGGTATATCAGGGAACTATAGTTATATACAAGATTTTCTGTTTTGTATTTATTGATTCATTGTGATTGTCAGTGATTTTGTGTGATTTTGTTTCCGTTCAATGACCTGAGCCTCTATTTTGTTTAATGATAGGTACAATCTTGGTATAGGTCACTGAAGTAGTCAAAAAGCTCTTCAGTGGCAAGGCGCTAGGTGTGGATGAGATTCGCCCTGAGATGCTGAAGGCTCTGGACATTGTCGGGCTGTCGTGGCTGACACGCCTAGTCAATGTAGCGTGGAGGTCATGCTTGACAAAGTCAAGCATGTTCTCAGTGGGTGTTGGACTCCGCCAAGGTTGCCCCTTGTCACCGGTTCTGTTCGTGATCTTCATGGACAGAATCTCAAAGCGCAGCCGAGGTGAGGAGAGTGTCCGGTTTGGGGACCTCAGAATTGCATCTCTGCTCTTTGCAGATGATGTGGTTCTGTTGGCTACATCAGACCATGACCTCCAGCATGCACTGGGGCGGTTTGCAGCCGAGTGTGAAGCGGTCGGGATGAGAGTCAGCACCTCCAAGTCTGAGGCCATGGTTCTCTGCCGGAAAACGGTGGAGTGTTCCCTCCGGGTTGGGAGTGAGTTGCTGCCTCAAGCGAAGGAGTTCAAGTATCTCGGGGTCTTGTTCACGAGTGAGGGCAAAATGGAGCGGGAGATGGACAGACGGATTGGTGCAGCGTCTGCAGTGATGCGGGCGCTGTACCGGTCCGTTGTGGTGAAGAGGGAGCTGAGCCGGAAGGCGAAGCTTTCGATTTACTGGTCCATCTACGTTCCAACCCTCACCTATGGTCACGAGCTTTGGGTAGTGACCGAAAGAATGAGATCGCGGATACAAGCGGCCGAAATGAGGAGCTCAGACATCCGGAGGGAGCTCGGAGTAGAGCCGCTGCTCCTCCGCATCGAAAGGAGTCAGCTGAGGTGGTTCGGGCATCTGATTAGGATGCCCCCCGGGCGCCTCCCTTTGGAGGTTTTCCGGGCACGTCCAACTGGGAGGAGACCCCGGGGCAGACCCAGAACTCGCTGGAGGGATTACATATCTCGTCTGGCCTGGGAACGCCTCGGGACCCCCCAGGAGGAACTAGAGAGTGTGGCTGGGGAGAAGGAAGCCTGGGGGGCCCTGCTTAGCCGGCTGCCACCGCGACCCGGCCCCGGATAAGCGGACGAAAATGGATGGATGGATGGATAGGTACAATCGGTGTTCAGGGGGAGGGAGTTTTAGGTCACGAGGAACAAGATCCCTGCAGTTTGCCAGATGAAAAAAAAAAGAAAAGTGTCATCTATGCAGGAATCAAAACTATCCGAAAGACTGAATAATAATACTGAATAATACTGAATAATAATAAAGATGAACAGGAATCTGCACGGAGGGCTTTTCTCAGAGGAGAGCATGTTTTGGCTTGACTTCCAACAGGATTCGTCACGAGCGAAATCTTCCCTTAGTTATTCAATCAGATTGTTTTTTAACAACGTAAAGCCGTGCACATCTGTGGAAAATATGTCTGTCAATAATGTTGACAATATTAATGAAACTAAGAAACATCTGCTATAGACACAGACTGATCGATTTATAGATTAATATTATGTTGGATTATAATCCTTTTCAAAATTTCTGATGCAATTTCAATCAAATTTTCAACACAATCCAGCTAGAGGAAATGACAAACAACAGAGTGGTTTCATAACATGCCTGTAATTCCCCAGCTCGACGCTGCGATCCTCATCTACCAATGGCCCGGCCCGCGCTTCTAGCACCCGTCGCGCGTCCGCTACTACTACTGAATGGTGCGCATCTGGGGGAATTTAGAAGTGGGTATACGCAATGCTGACTGAAAAATAAGTGGGTATACGCCGTATACCCGCGTATACCCTGGACTACACCACTGGCTCTACGTGAGCATCATCGTCACATCATCATAATCATCATCATCTTTGTCATCATCAGGGAAACGTGTTGGGAAGCAGTGACGCGTCACACAAGAAGCAGCTGTTCCTTCAAAGCTGGACGGCTCTCTGAGCACTCGGGTCGACAGCGTTTTGTGAGGTGAGGAGAGGAGGGGGGGAGAGGGATGGGAGAAAGAGGAGGGGAGTCGAGGATTGTAAAGAGGACCCGTGTCTTCTGTGTACCCATGGGAAGAGGCCATGGGTACAGGAGGAGAAGATGAGTGAGTGGAGGTCAATAGTGCCAAGATAGGACATGTTTCTTTGGTGTGTGCTTTAACTTATAATCCTCAGACACTTTCAAACATTGGATTAGACATAAATAAAAACATTTATGACTCCACATTCACACATTTCCAGCGCCGACTCAAGCATGCTTTTTTTTGGGTGCTTCTACTTTATTTCATTGCACTTATGATCGTCAGACACTTTTTTACAACTCCATCACAACATCACAACGTGCCACAAACCTCAAAAGGTGATGCCCAAATTTACAACAACTTTAACTGTGTGCTTGGAGGGTGGTGGGGCACACACACACACACACACACACACACACACAGAGAGGCACACATGCTCGCAGTGTGGTCACGCTCAGCTCCAATATATTATCAGTTTTTGCTGAGGACACAGCAGTGGTCTCCGCCGATGAAACAAGATAGGAATATAGGCCTCTGCTTCCCTTGCCCCCCCCCATGCTCTCAATGGACAATAGAAGATAGACTCACTCTCCACTGTTGCACGATAGAGGAAAGGAAATGTGGTTGAAACTAAAAGACGTGGTAGGCGACGGGAGTGGGTGATGAGATGGATACAGGAGGAGAGAGGAGACAGAGAAGGAGGTGAGGATGTGTGGTGAGGATGCAGCTGTTCCTTCCGCAGCTGGAACTTGTTTCCGTGACCTCACAGTCGATAGACAAGGTGTGTGTGTGTGTGTGTGTGTGTGTGTGTGTGTGTGTCGGGTGAGTGTGGGGTGTGTGTAAGTGTGTCACGGAAACGTTAAGCTTATAAGGCCCGGCTGAGGTGGATGTGGTGGCTGTGACGTAGCAGACGTAGAAAGGCCCACTCTCTGGCGGTGGCGTGGGTTGAAGGGTGAATAACTGTCTGCGGTTTGATTGTTCGGACCTATTTTCAGCCTCCCGCCCTCCGCCCGCCTCTGTTTGGGTCTTTTCCGATGACGATTCACCCTGTTTGTGTCTGGCTGGAGTCTATGTTACGGCTCCCCCGTCCTCGCCTCCACGCCTGCCCCTTTCTCCTCCCGCTACGCGCCCTTCGCGTTCCTCTACGCGCTGCCTTAGACCGGGCATACGGCGTTCCGACTCCCCGGAGTTCCCCCTGGCTACCAGGCGATCACGTTCCCCATCCCCCGCCGGCCCTGTCCTCTCGGCAGGCTCCTCCCACTCCTCTCACCTCTCGGAGGCACGTCGGCGCAGGCGCAACGGCGGAGTGGCGATGACGCTGCATACAGCGCGACTCTCCGCACCGGCGCCCCATTCCCAATCACCGCACCTGCCCCTGATCGGCAATCACCGGTCGCCCTACAAGAACCTGGCCTGCACTCCACTCAGCGGCAGATCTTTCCCTAAGCTACAGGTGGTAACGTATCTCCCGTATCACACACTGTAGTAGTTATCTCTCGCCAACGTAACTTTTCGCAGTTGTTGCGCCAAGCCCTTTTTTTTTGCCTGTTTTGCCTCACCCGGGATTTCTATCCCTCACCCCCCTTCTCTTTCTCATCCCTCCAGCATCCCGGACCCCCCTGCTGAGTCGAGCCAACCCGCAGAGCCCTTCCCCCCGGATCCCATTATTCATGTGGCATCCTGTGTGGCAAGTCCTGTGTTGAATTAAACCGCCCTTTGGGCTTGAACCTCACCTACGCCTCCTCCTTTGCTGTGCGCCTGGGTCTCACCTCAACGCCCCCCTAACAGTCTAGCCTGATTACATATGTGTTTGTGTGTGTGACATTTTTTGGCTCTGTGGCTCAACAGAAGTCTGAGAAAGGAAGACACCATAACACTACTACACACACACACACACACACACACACACAACCACACACACACACACACAGACAGACAGACACCATCACCGCAACCACAACAGACACACACACTCTCACACACACACACACACACAGACACACAGACATGCTTGGTTGTCTGGCTTTGGGATTATAATGGCTGTCTGCCCGGGATCAAATACAATTCAGGAGCCACAGGCATCACATTTATGATGTGATGAATCATTGTGATAATTGTCTGTAAAATGTAAGAACATCTTGCGCGGGTTACGAGTGAAAACTGAACTGAATGAAACCTCTACATAGGGGTTATTTTGATGTGCTTTCCGTTGGCGCGGCACACACAGAGCTGTTACCCGGAGTGGTACCCGTCGACTGAAATGAATGGACGTTTTCCTAAAGTAGAGCAACATTGACGGCCAACCATCCGTACACCGAGACAGAGTTCAGCCATGTGTCAGAGGAACAGGAGGGTGTCATCTGCAAGACAGCCGACCGCTGGGCATGTTGACGATACCTGCCTGCTAACGTGCCCTGGAATGAATCGCCAATCCTCAGTGGCTTTTCTTTTTGGTTCCGACCACCGGCATCTCTGGCACTTTGGTCTTAAGCGTCAGCCCTTCCCTGTCGTCTGGAAGAGGATTCTCTCCTTACACAAAGAGCCTGTGGTTACCGCTGAGCACTGATCACCTGATCCTATTGCTATTGGGCAATTAGTTACTCATGGAAGCAGAATGCAACAGGCACCACAAATAGGTAGACAGGTAGACTAAGGCAGGGCCAGCTACACCCCGGGATGTGGCATGGAGAGGGAGGAGGGTGGGGGAGAGAGGAGAGAGAGGAGGGAGGAGAGAGAGAGGAGGTGGTGGAGGAGAGAGGAGAGGGGGAGAGAGGAGGAGGGAGGAGGGAGGGGAGAGAGAGAGAGGGAGGGAGAGGGAGGGAGGAGGAAGAGAGAGGGGGGAGAGGGAGAGGGGAGAGAGAGAGAGGAGTGGAGGAGAGAGAGGGAAAAGGAGGAGAGAGAAGAGGAGAGGGAAGGAAGCAGAGTAGAGGAGGAGGAGGAGATAGGTGAGGAGAGAAAATGAGATGAAAGACGAGGAGAGACGATAGGAAAAAGGAGTTGAGTGAGTTGTGTGTGTGTGTGTGTGTGTGTGTGTGTGTGTGTGTGTGTGTGTGTGTGTGTGTGTGTGTGTGTGTGTGGTGTGTGTGTGTGATGAGGGTATGAGTGTGTGTGTGTACGTGTAGATGGAGGAGGAAGGCGGTGAACCAGGTGATTCCAGATACGGTCAAGCCGCATTTCCCAACACATTCGCCTCTGGGATGGAAGAATGCAACACAGAGCTACCTCCTCTTGTACGAAGAGAGGCCCCAGAGTGGGCAGGTTAGAGGACAGGGGTGGTCGATAGAGAGACAGAGAGAGAGAAAGAGAGAGAGAGAGAGAGAGAGCGAGAGAGAGAGAGATATCAATAGAGAGCGAGGGGGAGGAGAGAGAGGACATTTCATCGGAGGAAGCGTTGTTGATGTCGGTTGCGTTTCTCAAGCGGGACACCTTATCTGTTTTCTCTTCCTCCTCCTCCTCCTCCTCCTTCTCCTCCTCCTCCTTCGCCTCAGACCACTTGGATCCCCCGATAAAGAGGGGGAGAGACCGCATGAGTGAAGAGTATAATTTGACGTTCTGTGCGTGGTTAACCGTCAAAGCCACAAAGAAGAAGGGCTCGACAGTCAAGTCGACTCTTTGCTTTGATATTTTTCTCCCACCCTGGGACCCGAGGTTTTCCTACCCTTCCCCTGTAAACAGTAACCTTTACAGTGGCTGGCACGGCCACAAGGAATGTTCAGAATTCACCTGGAAAACGTCAACAATAAAAAGCGTTGAGGAGACATTAGATCAGTGGCTCCTGCATGGGCACAGCAGATGTCTTTGTTGTGTGTGTGTTCTCCGCCGGTGGTATAGGCATGGGCAGCGATCCAGCACCTCCGCTCTGGTTCCAGATCAAAGAAAGAAAGGAGAGAGAGAGAGAGAGAGAGAGAGAGAGAGAAAGCGAGAGAGAGAGGACAAAAAAAACCTTGGGTGGGTAGCTTGAGATGGTATCTGCTCGTCTGCATCATCACAGAGAAACACTGTGTGTCTGTGTATGTGTGTGGCACACACATACACAGACACACCCTTGATATCTCACACAGAGCGGGGGACGAAATGTGGGGTAATTAATCTCAAGCGATCTCCTCCACGCCTGATCTGGATCTCACCCACTTACACTCAGTCTTAGGCAGGACCTGTCCTCCTCCTAATCCGATACAAAAAGAAAGACAAAAAAGGGTCAAGATAAGATAAGATAAGATACAACTTTATTAATCCCGAAGGAAATTCTTGTGCCAGGTTGCATAGCAATACAGTAAAACAATAGAGAAATAAACATATATAAAATAATATATAATATATAAGTAAACGAACAGATTTACAAATGTACAGTCCTAGTAGAATAAAAATATAGGTGAAATATAAAATGATATAGGCAAGATAAGGTATTCAGACGGCAAATTTTTTTGGGCATAATTGAAGTGTAATACAGCTGTGAAAACAATAATGTTAAGGGGATGTAGGAGAGTGTCCGGTTTGGGGACCTCAGAATTGCATCTCTGCTCTTTGCAGATGATGTGGTTCTGTTGGCTACATCAGACCGTGACCTCCAGCATGCACTGGGGCGGTTTGCAGCCGAGTGTGAAGCGGTCGGGATGAGAGTCAGCACCTCCAAGTCTGAGGCCATGGTTCTCTGCCGGAAAACGGTGGAGTGTTCCCTCCGGGTTGGGAGTGAGTTGCTGCCCCAAGCGAAGGAGTTCAAGTATCTCGGGGTCTTGTTCACGAGTGAGGGCAAAATGGAGCGGGAGATGGACAGACGGATTGGTGCAGCGTCTGCAGTGATGCGGGCGCTGTACCGGTCCGTTGTGGTGAAGAGGGAGCTGAGCCGGAAGGCGAAGCTTTCGATTTACTGGTCCATCTACGTTCCAACCCTCACCTATGGTCACGAGCTTTGGGTAGTGACCGAAAGAATGAGATCGCGGATACAAGCGGCCGAAATGAGTTACCTCAGTAGAGCCGCTGCTCCTCCGCATCGAAAGGAGTCAGCTGAGGTGGTTCGGGCATCTGATTAGGATGCCCCCCGGGCGCCTCCCTTTGGAGGTTTTCCGGGCACGTCCAACTGGGAGGAGACCCCGGGGCAGACCCAGAACTCGCTGGAGGGATTACATATCTCGTCTGGCCTGGGAACGCCTCGGGACCCCCCAGGAGGAACTAGAGAGTGTGGCTGGGGAGAAGGAAGCCTGGGGGGCCCTGCTTAGCCGGCTGCCACCGCGACCCGACCCCGGATAAGCGGACGAAAATGGATGGATGGATGGATGGATATTACTTAAAGGCTAATATGACACACACAGTTGCAGAAAAAAAATAAAGTGTATAAGCCTAATAGAAGATAAATAACTATAATACTGAATAATAATAAAGATGAACAGGAATCTGCACGGAGGGCTTTTCTCAGAGGAGAGCATGTTTTGGCTTGACTTCCAACAGGATTCGTCACGAGCGAAATCTTCCCTTAGTTATTCAATCAGATTGTTTTTTAACAACGTAAAGCCGTGCACATCTGTGGAAAATATGTCTGTCAATAATGTTGACAATATTAATGAAACTAAGAAACATCTGCTATAGACACAGACTGATCGATTTATAGATTAATATTATGTTGGATTATAATCCTTTTCAAAATTTCTGATGCAATTTCAATCAAATTCAAAAATCCATTAGAGAAATGAAACAACGAGGGTTTCATAATGCCGTAAATCCCACTCGAGCGCGATCTCCATCCATCCAATGGCCGGCCGCTTCTACACGTCGCGCGTCCGCTATATACTGAACTGGTGCGACATCTGGGAATTTAGAATGGATAAATCAATCGCTGAAATAAGTGGATCCGATACCGCGAACCTGGAACACACTGGGCTCATAACGGAGCATACATGTCACATTCATATAATCATCATCATCTTTCACAGCAGAAACGTTGAACTGACGCGCTACAACAAGAAGACTGTTCTCAAACTTGGACGCTCCGAGAGGGTGAGGAGGAGAGGAGGAGGGAGGGGGAGGGGAGAGAGAGGAGCGGACTCGAGGATTGTAAAGAGGACCCGTGTCTTCTGTGTACCCATGGGAAGAGGCCATGGGTACAGGAGGAGAAGATGAGTGAGTGGAGGTCAATAGTGCCAAGATAGGACATGTTTCTTTGGTGTGTGCTTTAACTTATAATCCTCAGACACTTTCAAACATTGGATTAGACATAAATAAAAACATTTATGACTCCACATTCACACATTTCCAGCGCCGACTCAAGCATGCTTTTTTTTGGGTGCTTCTACTTTATTTCATTGCACTTATGATCGTCAGACACTTTTTTACAACTCCATCACAACATCACAACGTGCCACAAACCTCAAAAGGTGATGCCCAAATTTACAACAACTTTAACTGTGTGCTTGGAGGGTGGTGGGGCACACACACACACACACACACACACACACACAGAGAGGCACACATGCTCGCAGTGTGGTCACGCTCAGCTCCAATATATTATCAGTTTTTGCTGAGGACACAGCAGTGGTCTCCGCCGATGAAACAAGATAGGAATATAGGCCTCTGCTTCCCTTGCCCCCCCCCATGCTCTCAATGGACAATAGAAGATAGACTCACTCTCCACTGTTGCACGATAGAGGAAAGGAAATGTGGTTGAAACTAAAAGACGTGGTAGGCGACGGGAGTGGGTGATGAGATGGATACAGGAGGAGAGAGGAGACAGAGAAGGAGGTGAGGATGTGTGGTGAGGATGCAGCTGTTCCTTCCGCAGCTGGAACTTGTTTCCGTGACCTCACAGTCGATAGCAAGGTGTGTGTGTGTGTGTGTGTGTGTGTGTGTGTGTGTGTGTGTGTGTGTGTGTATGTGTCAGTGTGTGTGTGTGTGTGTGTGTGTCTGCTGTGACTCTGGCGGTGGCGTGGGTTGAAGGGTGAATAACTGTCTGCGGTTTGATTGTTCGGACCTATTTTCAGCCTCCCGCCCTCCGCCCGCCTCTGTTTGGGTCTTTTCCGATGACGATTCACCCTGTTTGTGTCTGGCTGGAGTCTATGTTACGGCTCCCCCGTCCTCGCCTCCACGCCTGCCCCTTTCTCCTCCCGCTACGCGCCCTTCGCGTTCCTCTACGCGCTGCCTTAGACCGGGCATACGGCGTTCCGACTCCCGGAGTTCCCTCGGCACTCACGTTCCCACTCCTCTCACCTCTCGGAGTCGGACATTCCCGGCACGTCTGCGCAGGCGCGACGGCGGAGCGGCAGTGACGCTGCATACAGCGCGACTCTCCGCACCGGCGCCCCGTTCCCAATCACCGCACCTGCCCCTGATAGACAATCACCGCTCGCCTTACAAGAACCTGACCTGCACTCCACTCAGCGGCAGATCTTCCCCTAAACTACAGGTGGTAACGTAGCTCCCGTATCACACACTGTAGTAGTTATCTCTCGCCAACGGAACTTTTTGCAGTTGTTGCGCCAAGCCCTTTTTTGCCTGTTTTTGCCTCACCCGGGATTTCTATCCCTCAACCCCCCTTCTCTTTCTCATCCCTCCAGCATCCCGGACCCCCCTGCTGAGTCGAGCCAACCCGCAGAGCCCCTCCCCCCCGGATCCCATTATTCATGTGGCATCCTGTGTGGCAACTCCTGTGTTGAATTAAACCGCCCTTTGGTCTTGAACCTCAACCTACGCCTCCTCCTTTGCTGTGCGCCAGGGTCTCACCTCAACGCCCCCTGGAAGAAAAACTGCCAGAAGCAGTCAAGAGAAAATTGTTGTGTGTGTGTGTGTGTGTGTCTGTGTGTGTGTGTGTCTGTGTGTGTGTGTCAGTGATACACACCACACAACACACACCACACACACCACAACACACCACACACAAAACAGACAGACAACACACACAAACACACCACACACCACACACCCACACACACACACACACACCAACAACCATCAACACCTGTGGTCACTTGAGTCTCACACAATGTTTTATTGGTTCGCGCGGGATCAAATACAATACAGGAGCCACAGGCATCACATTTATGATGTGATGAATCATTGTGATAATTGTCTGTAAAATGTAAGAACATCTTGCGCGGGTTACGAGTGAAAACTGAACTGAAAACCTCTACATAGGGGTTATTTTGATGTGCTTTCCGTTGGCGCGGCACACACAGAGCTGTTACCCGGAGTGGTACCCGTCGACTGAAATGAATGGACGTTTTCCTAAAGTAGAGCAACATTGACGGCCAACCATCCGTACACCGAGACAGAGTTCAGCCATGTGTCAGAAGAACAGGAGGGTGTCATCTGCAAACAGCGACCGCTGGGCATGTTGACGATACCTGCCTGCTAACGTGCCCTGGAATGAATCGCCAATCCTCAGTGGCTTTTCTTTTTGGTTCCGACCACCGGCATCTCTGGCACTTTGGTCTTAAGCGCCAGCCCTTCCCTGTCGTCTGGAAGAGGATTCTCTCCTTACACAAAGAGCCTGTGGTTACCGCTGAGCACTGATCACCTGATCCTATTGCTATTGGGCAATTAGTTACTCATGGAAGCAGAATGCAACAGGCACCACAAATAGGTAGACAGGTAGACAAAGGCAGGGCCAGCTACACCCCGGGATGTGGCATGGAGAGGGAGGAGGGTGGGGAAGACCAGTAGTGGGGAGGGGAGGTGAGGAGGAGAAGGGGAGGGGAGCGGGGGTGAGGAGGAGAGGAGGATAGGGGGTGAGCAAAGGGTTAGGGGGCGAGGAGGTGAAAGGGGGGAGAGAAGTGAGGAGGAGAGATGTGGGAAGGGGAGGGGAGGAGGCGAGCAGAGAGGAGTGGGGCGGGGATGGTGACAGAAGTGGACCAGAAGAGAGGAGTGGAGGGAGCAGAGAAGGGAAAAGGAGAGGAGACGAATGAATAGGAGAGAGGGGAAGGAGAGCAGGTCAGTAGAGGAGGAGAGAGGAGATAGGTGAGGAGAGAAAATGAGATGAAAGACGAGGAGAGACGATAGGAAAAAGGAGTTGAGTGAGTGAGTGTGTGTGTGTGTGTGTGTGATAACAGGAGAGTGTTGATGATAAACGTAGAGGAGGAGGAAGGCGGTGAACCAGGTGATTCCAGATACGGTCAAGCCGCATTTCCCAACACATTCGCCTCTGGGATGGAAGAATGCAACACAGAGCTACCTCCTCTTGTACGAAGAGAGGCCCCAGAGTGGGCAGGTTAGAGGACAGGGGTGGTCGATAGAGAGACAGAGAGAGAGAAAGAGAGAGAGAGAGAGAGAGAGCGAGAGAGAGAGAGATATCAATAGAGAGCGAGGGGGAGGAGAGAGAGGACATTTCATCGGAGGAAGCGTTGTTGATGTCGGTTGCGTTTCTCAAGCGGGACACCTTATCTGTTTTCTCTTCCTCCTCCTCCTCCTCCTCCTTCTCCTCCTCCTCCTTCGCCTCAGACCACTTGGATCCCCCGATAAAGAGGGGGAGAGACCGCATGAGTGAAGAGTATAATTTGACGTTCTGTGCGTGGTTAACCGTCAAAGCCACAAAGAAGAAGGGCTCGACAGTCAAGTCGACTCTTTGCTTTGATATTTTTCTCCCACCCTGGGACCCGAGGTTTTCCTACCCTTCCCCTGTAAACAGTAACCTTTACAGTGGCTGGCACGGCCACAAGGAATGTTCAGAATTCACCTGGAAAACGTCAACAATAAAAAGCGTTGAGGAGACATTAGATCAGTGGCTCCTGCATGGGCACAGCAGATGTCTTTGTTGTGTGTGTGTTCTCCGCCGGTGGTATAGAGAGAGAGAGAGAGAGAGAGAGAGAGAGAGAGAGAGAGAGAGAGAGAGGGGCAGAGAGAGAGAGAGAGAGAGAGAGAGGGGGAGAGAGAGAAAGAAAAACCTTGGGTGGGTAGCTTGAGATGGTATCTGCTCGTCTGCATCATCACAGAGAAACACTGTGTGTCTGTGTATGTGTGTGGCACACACATACACAGACACACCCTTGATATCTCACACAGAGCGGGGGACGAAATGTGGGGTAATTAATCTCAAGCGATCTCCTCCACGCCTGATCTGGATCTCACCCACTTACACTCAGTCTTAGGCAGGACCTGTCCTCCTCCTAATCCGATACAAAAAGAAAGACAAAAAAGGGTCAAGATAAGATAAGATAAGATACAACTTTATTAATCCCGAAGGAAATTCTTGTGCCAGGTTGCATAGCAATACAGTAAAACAATAGAGAAATAAACAGAATAATAAAAATAAACTAACAGATTTACAAATGTACAGTCCTAGTAGAATAAAAATATAGGTGAAATATAAAATGATATAGGCAAGATAAGGTATTCAGTCTGCGAAAACAATTTGGCATAATTGAAGTGTAATACAACTGTGATGATGATAATAATAATAATAATAATGGTAAGAGGACGTATTAAAAATATTGCACATAATGTTGAAAGGTAATGTAGAAGAGGTAATTGCACATGATTAAGAATAATCAATATTTTTTTGTGTTTGACCGTCTTTCACATACAATTGTATTCCCTGTGTCCTATACTACTGGCCAAGATGTCCAAACATGAAAGTTAGTGTTAGAGTTAGGAGAGAGAAGGCGGGAGGGGGGGGCGGGGTTATGCAGAGTCCAGGTGAACTGGTGGGTCTTGAGTCTCTTGCGGAAGCTGGTGAGCGACTCTGCCATCACTGCGGAGCCAGAACAGAGAAGAGTTGGGACTTGGCAGACCAATGTTTGCATTTTCTTAGTGAAGGTGGTACCAGTCGTCTAGCCCAGTTGTTGAGAGAGCGCTGGCTGGGGTGGGGTCTGACTAATGTTTGGAGGTAGGTAGGGGCAGTTCCGCTGACAGCCTTGTAGGCCAGTACCAGTGTCTTGAATCTAATGCGAGCGATTACGAGAAGCCATTGTGGCGGAGAAGAGGGGGGTTACATGGGAGAATTTTGGTAAGTTGAACATCAGGCACGCGGCTGCATTCTGGATGTGTTGTAAGGGTTTGATTGCGGAGGCAGGGAGTCCAGCCAGGAGAGAGTTGCAGTAGTCGAGGCGAGTGATGACGAGTGCTTGGACCAAGATCTACGTTGCTTCATTTTGGGGAAGGGCCGGATCCTGCAGATTTTGTAGAGAGTGATTGTACAAGATCGGGCCACAGAGGTGATGTTGGTGTGGCAGCACAACTGGTCGTCCAGTACCACGTCAAGGTTCCCTGCAATCGATGAAGGGAAGACTTCGATGTCCTCAATGGTGACAAGTAGGTCCATCTGAGGGAAGTCTTTCCCCAGCATGAAGATAAGTTCAGTCTTGTCTAGGTTAAGCTTCAGGTGTTGGCAGTCGTCCTGCTGATGTAGCAGTGTTTGTAAGATAAGATAAGATAAGAGAACTTTATTAATCCCGAAGGAAATTCTTGTGTCAGGTTGCATAGCAATAAAATAAAACAATAGAGAAATAAACAGAATAATACAAATAAAACAAAATTACAAATGTACAGTATAAATAAAATATAGAAAATATATATGTATGAAAAAATGTAATAATAATAATGGTAAGAGGAAGTATTGCACATGATATAAAGAATATTAAGAATATTGCACATAATGTTGAAAGTTAATGTAGCATGGTAATATTGCAAGGATAATATTGAGAAGAAGTATTGCACATGACATTAGGAATATTGCACATGATGATAGTATTGCAAGGTAATATTAAGGGACAGGTGGGCTTTCCTCAGTCTCCTCAGGAAGAAGAGACGCTGGTGAGCCTTCTTAATAATAATAATAATAATAATTCAAATTTATTGAGCGCATTTCTCGAACCCAAAGCGCTGTACATGGGAGGATCAGTTAAAAGCGAACAAACAAACAAAAAAAAATATATATAAAAATTTTAACACAGGTCCTTAAATGCCCGTCTAAAGAGGTGTGTTTTGAGGAGAGCTTTGAAAGATTTGAGTGACTCTGCCTCTTTGATGGGGTCTGGGAGTGAGTTCCACAGCCGTGGAGCAGCACAACTGAATGCCCTGGCTCCCATGGTTTTAAGTCTGCAGCGTGGCTGCTGCAGAGAGATGGAGCTGGAGGAGCGGAGTGTACGTGTTGGGCAGGACAGTTCGATAAGGTCAGAGAGGTAGGATGGGCCAGTGGCATGGATGGCTTGGTAGGTGTGGGTTAGAACTTTAAAGTCAATGCGTGAACTGACAGGGAGCCAGTGTAGGCTGAATAACACTGGAGTGGTGTGCTCACGGCCAGTGAGGCAGTGTTGAGGGTCCAATAGAGGTCCTCGGAGATGTGGACCCCCAGGAATTTGAAGCTGGAGACACGCTCGACCTCCGCCCCGTTGATGAGGACGGGGGCGTGTGCGCCAGCTCTGGTCTTCCTGAAGTCCACGATGAGCTCCTTGGTTTTCTTGGTGTTGAGCAGGAATATTAATATTGCACATGCAAGGAGGTCCTTTCTGCCTGTGGCCATCAAACTGACAGTTGAAATATAAGGCAATGAACACAGCAATTGCATGTGCAATATTAATATTCCTGCCCAACATCATGTGCGATACTCTCAATATCTCATCGTGGACTTCAGAAAGACCAGAGCTGGCGCACACGCCCCCATCCTCATCAACGGAGCGGAGGTCGAGGGTGTCTCCAGCTTCAAATTCCTGGGGGTCCACATCTCCGAGGACCTCTCTTGGACCCTCAACACTGCCTCACTGGTCAAGAAGGCTCACCAGCGTTCGCCTCTCTCCCTGTCAGTTCACGCATTGACTTTAAAGTTCTAACCCACACCTACCAAGCCATCCATGCCACTGGCCCATCCTACCTCTCTGACCTTATCAAACTGTCCTGCCCAACACGTACACTCCGCTCCTCCAGCTCCATCTCTCTGCAGCAGCCACGCTGCAGACTTAAAACCATGGGAGCCAGGGCATTCAGTTGTGCTGCTCCACGGCTGTGGAACTCACTCCCAGACCCCATCAAAGAGGCAGAGTCACTCAAGTCCTTCAAAGCTCTCCTCAAAACACACCTCTTTAGACTGGCATTTAAGGACCTGTGTTAAAAATGTATAGTTTTTTTGTTTGTTCGCTTTTAACTGATCCTCCCATGTACAGCGCTTTGGGTTCGAGAAATGCGCTCAATAAATTTGAATTATTATTATTATTATTATTAAGAAGGCTCACCAGCGTCTCTTCTTCCTGAGGAGACTGAGGAAAGCCCACCTGTCCCTTAATATTACCTTGCAATACTATCATCATGTGCAATATTCCTAATGTCATGTGCAATACTTCTTCTCAATATTATCCTTGCAATATTACCATGCTACATTAACTTTCAACATTATGTGCAATATTCTTAATATTCTTTTTATCATGTGCAATACTTCCTCTCACCACTATTATTATCACAGTTTTATTACACTTGTTTTCGCGGACTGAATAGCCTATATATTTTTATCCTTCTACTAGGACTTAGATCTACTGTACATTTGTAAATCTGTTATTTTATTTTTATTATTCTGTTTATTTCTCTATTGTTTTATTTTATTGCTATGCAACCTGACACAAGAATTTCCTTCGGGATTAATAAAGTTCTATCTTATCTTATCTTATCTTAAATAACTGGCTGACATCAGCAAATGGACGACTGCCAATCACCTGAAGCTTAAGATAGACAAGACTGAGCATCTCTTCATGATGGGGAAAGACTGCCCTCAGATGGACCTACTTGTCACCATTGAGGACATCGAAGTCTCCCCTTCACTGACTGTAAGGAACCGTGGCGTGGTTCTGGATGACCTGCTGTGCTGCAATGTCAACATCACCTCTGTGGCCCAATCTTGTAGAATTCCTCTCAACAACAACGTCCACAGTATCCAGCCCTTCCTCACACGTGAAGCAGCAAAGATCTTGGTCCAAGCACTCATCATTACTGGCCTCGACTACTGTTGGACACCCTGCCTCCGAAATCAAACCCTTACACTGCATCCAGAATGCATCAGCGCGCCTCGTGTTCAACTTACCAAAATTCTCCCATGTAACCCCCCTTCTTCCGCCACCTCCACTGGCTCCCGGCATTCGCTTGCATTAGATTCAAGACACTGGTACTGGCCTACAAGGCTGTCAGCGGAACGGCCCCTACCTCCCTCCAAACATTAGTCAGACCCCACGTCCCAGCTTGAGCACTCCGTTCAACAACTTCGACTGGGACCACCTTCACTAAGCACAGGCAAACATCGCTCTGCCAAGTCCCAACTCTTCTCTGTTCTGGCTCCGCAGTGATGGCAGAGTCGCTCACCAGCTTCCGCAAGAGACTCAAGACCCACCAGTTCACCTGGACTCTGCATAACCCCGCCCCCCCCTCCCGCCTTCTCTCTCCTAACTCTAACACTAACTTTCATGTTTGGACATCTTGGCCAGTAGTATAGGACACAGGGAATACAATTGTATGTGAAAGACGGTCAAACACAAAAAAATACTGGATTTGATCAAAATCCAGTATTCCAGTATTGTAGACCTCTTCTACATTCTTTATATCATGTGCAATAATACGTCCTCTTACATTATTATTATTATTACATTCAGGACAGTTCGATAAGGTCAGAGAGGTAGGATGGGCCAGTGGCATGGATGGCTTGGTAGGTGTGGGTTAGAACTTTAAAGTCAATGCGTGAACTGACAGGGAGCCAGTGTAGGCTGAATAACACTGGAGTGGTGTGCTCACGGCCAGTGAGGCAGTGTTGAGGGTCCAATAGAGGTCCTCGGAGATGTGGACCCCCAGGAATTTGAAGCTGGAGACACCCTCGACCTCCGCTCCGTTGATGAGGATGGGGGCGTGTGCGCCAGCTCTGGTCTTTCTGAAGTCCACGATGAGATATTGAGAGTATCGCACATGATGTTGGGCAGGAATATTAATATTGCACATGCAATTGCTGTGTTCATTGCCTTATATTTCAACTGTCAGTTTGATGGCCACAGGCAGAAAGGACCTCCTGTGGCGTTCTGTGGTGCACCTCGGTACTCTCAGTCTGCGGCTGAAGGTGCTCTGGTATGACTCCAGTGTGGCGTGCAGGGGATGGGAGGCGTTGTCCATGATACTGAGGCGTTTACTCAGCATCCTCCTCTCCGAGACCTCCACCAAAGACTCCAATTCGACTCCCAGGACAGAACCCACTTTCCTGATGAGCTTATTGAGTCTTATTGAGTTATCTTCACCCTGCTGCCCCAGCACACAACAGCGTAGAAGATGACGCTGGCCACCACTGAGTGATAGAACATCTGCCGCATGGTTTTGCAGACGTTGAAAGATCTGAGTCTCCATAGGAAATACAGGTGACTCTGACCTTTCTTGTACAGGGTCTCTGTGTTTTTAGTCCAGTCCATTTTATGTCTATGTGGACATAAAATGGAATACAAGTACACCCAGGTCCTTGTATTCCTTGACAATGTCCACCTCGGTCCCCCTGATGCTGACTGGTTTCGGGTGAGTCTTAGCGATGTTGAGTTGCAGGTGATTTAATCCACACCACTCCACGAAACTGTCCACCACACTCCTGTACTCGGACTCCTGCCATTTGCTGATACAGCCCACAATTTAGAGATGCGTGTTGCGATTTGGGTGTCAGAGGGGGGGAAGGAAAGGAACAGCTGGGTGTCGTCTGGGTAACAGTGATAGGAGAAGCTGTGGGATGTAATGTAATTACAGAGCCTAGAGATCGAGTGTATATGGAGAACAGAAGGGGTCCAAGTACTGAGCTTTGGGGGACTCCGGTGTCAAGGGTGCAGGGTTTCGACAGGGAGTCATTCCATGTGATCTGATAGGTGCGATCTGTCAGGTAGGAAGTGAACCAGGATAATGCAGATCCAGCAATGCCAAGCTCTGCCAGATTGGAGAGGAGGATCTGGTGGTTTACTGTGTCAAACGTGGCAGACAAGTCAAGAAGGATGAGCACAGATGTGAGGGTAGAGGAACTCAGTTACCGTGAGCAGGGCCGTCTCTGTGGAGTGTGTGGCCTTGAGGCCTGACTGATGCTGGTCTAGCAGGTTGTTTTGAGAAAGATAGGATAGTTGGATAGAGACAGCACGTTCTAGGAATACAGGTCTGTAGTTCTGGATGTCAGTGGTGTCAAGGTTTGGTTTCTTGAGGAGTGGCTTGATTCTGGCAGTCTTGAAGGCGGTTGGAAACAAATCTGCATTGAGGGAGGTGTTCATTAGGGTAGTGAGGATGGGCAGCATGTCGCCCAAAATGTCTTGGAGTAGGGAGGATGGGATTGGGTCAAGGGGGGCAGGTGGTGGCATGGTTGGATGCAACAAGCCTGTTGACTGCTTCAGAGGCGACAGGGGTGATTGTAGGGGGAGGGAGAGTAGCAGCATGGGTGAAAGAGTAGGTGATGTCCTTCACCTTCTTTGTAAAGTAGATGACAAAGTTATCAGCTGTAAGGGAGGAGGGAGGAGGTCCAGTCATCCTATCTAAGTGATTCTGCAAGCCTTCTCTCTGCTTCCCTTCAAGGGGACTAAAACCATCAGTCAGACATGAGGCCGCGCGCATGTGCGTCCATGCGCCGCCTTCATGTTGTGTGGTGTGTACTCAACACGACGCAACACGCGTGTGTGAGAAGCTCTACCACCACCGCCACAGCCACCACTTCAATCCATCGAGGAGATCTTTCGGACCAGGTGTCGGAAAAAGGCCAGCTCCATCATACAGGGCCACAATCACCCTGGGCACCAACAGTTTTCCCCCCTGCCGTCTGGTCACCATTTCCGCAGCATTCGAACCAGGACAAGCAGGTGCGAGAACAGTTTCTACCCCCTGTTAATCACTCAACTATTGGACTTACAATTGCACTAGGAACTCGGCTACATAGCATGCAGGAACTTTGTACTGTACTGCATTGGTAACTTATCATAATACTTTATCACTACATGTTGCTGTTACTATTTACTATTGTTTATGCACATACATGCATACAGGCACGCTTTCTTTCACCACCCGCCATAGTATTGCTACTCTTACTTGTCACTTTTTACTGGACTTATTAGGTACTAATCTTCACAAATTGTAATCGTTTAGAATTGTTTTAGAATGAATGTTTAGAAGAATGCTGCAGGCGTGAATGGGGAGTAAGCATTCCATTGTACTTGTTACGTATGGCAATAAAGGAATCTTCAATGTTGAACGTTGAATCTTGAATCACCACCGCCACCACCGGCACCGGCACCGCCACCACCGCAACCACCATGTTTCTGTATCAGTTGGCCCGGCCTACGAAACGCACAACATCACATGAACATCTGAACAGAAAGCAAGAAACAAAAGCCAGACTGTTACGTTGGGCCTTCTACATTTAAGTCACCAGTACGCCTTTCACTTTTATAGGTAGAAATAGGGGAGAAAAGACCAAAACACACATACACATACATACACACACACACTATCGTCATTCCAGAGAAAGAACGGCCACCGGTCTAAATTAAGCCCCGGAGTCGGTCGACAGGGGTCTGGGAGGGGGACGAGGAGGAGGAAGAGGAGGAGGGGTGTGTGTGTTTGTGTGTGTGGATGGATGGGTGAGGGGGGGCGGGTGTGTGGAGGGGTTTAGGGTGATGGGGTACTGGGAAGGGGAGGGGGCGTCTAACAACAACAAGATGTCCGCAGCCGTGGACAACACAGAATATGCTGGAAATGGATAGGAGGGGTGGGACTGGGGGTGGATTATAGCTCCCAGTGTGTCTACCACTGTCAGTTAATGAACGCGCTTTTGTTATGCATCCCCCTTCACTCATAGTCACAGACTAGATAAAACACACTCGTTAGACCAAAATCTCCAGATTCGCAATTGATGTAGCCCTATAAATTCTAGCAGAAAAATGTTAGAAGATGCCCTACCAGTTACTAAGTCTATCAAATACCATATGGCCCCACCGCTAGAACTAGGCATGCAATACCCAAACCAAAAGTGCATCACGTTCGACTGACCACACGTTACCAGCCTGATCGGGCGGACACCTCCTGCTGGCCGCATCACCCTCTCGAACAAATCAACACTAAGACAAAAAGATTGATGTTCCCATAAAACTGCACATGATTCTACCTTACAGGAATACATAATAGATAACACATTAACACATTAATTCTGTACTCACAATTCACGCTACATCCATCGACCTTCAGGTTCTTTTGTAAATTATAGATCATCATTCAGTAACGATATAGGCAAAGGCAAACCATTTTATTACAGCTACATTTATGCGTGGAAAGAACTTTGCCTGCCGTAGATTGATGATGATGGATTATGATGATGATTTTTGGAAAAACTATTCATATACTTATATCTAAGATATTATGGAATGATCTTGGGGAGGGGGGGTTGTTGTCCATTGTTGTATACTCCTCTTAATCACCCGCGGAATCGTACCAGCATTATTATCCCATATATTGAATCTGTGGCTACCAATACATTTGGAGGTGATTTGCTTACAAGACGACAATTTTCGGTACTTTTTGTATTCAAAAACACTGCTCATGGCCTTAGAGTTTGAAAATAGGATGTTTCTAGTGAAAAACCCCCTTGTCCTAACGAGATGAGGGGACCACAACTATCCTGTTTCTTCTATATATTCTGTTAGAATAAAAGAGGCAATATTGTTGGGAGTTGTGGATGTATTTAATTCGTGTGGCGGAGGTAACTTTCCCACTCTGCTATGTGGCCTACTTGACGACTAGTTAGCTGTCTTGGCCTACGTGAACTAGTTAACTGTTGGACCTTAAATGTGAACTAGCCTCAGCTTCCACTCTATCTGTTTTGCCCCGGGAGCCTCTGAGGACGCAACTCGCATCTGTTTTTGTGGGATACATGTTGCCTACTTCTATCTGGGACTAGGCGGTCCACGCAAGGGACTCAACGTGAGTACGCTTGCAGTTCCCTGCTCCTGGTCTGCGAGCATGGAAACCACACTTCTCTGTGCTGGCACGTGAGCCAATTTGATAATCCGTGCTTCAAGTTAACCTGTTTTGTCTTAGTCTGTATACCATAATCCACGTTCAGCGCGCCTGGCGTTGCCTGCTGTCTCCGGATTGGCTTGTCTGGGGCTGGTGGGGACGGAACAGGCGTCTCTACTGGTACGGCCTTGTTGCTCCCTGCCTCCCTAGAATGGCTGTCTCTAGAGGCGTCCATAGTCTGCTCTTTCCCTAGATGCATTGGTTGCTGTCTATATGTAAAAATGTTCCTTTTTTCTTCCCATGCAAAAATGTATATATGCTCTGTGTAATCCTAAATAAACTTGGAATCAATCTCCTGGTAGAATACTAGCCTTGTGTCTACATTGCATTCCCGAAACTCACTGCTTTGCTACATGACAATCCAGAACCTGAACCTCGAACTCCTAGCCACAATAGATGAATCCGCTCGGAAACTGCCGCCATAACAAGACACCAGAAAATTAACCAAACAGGAAAAAAGACCCTGTGAAATCGCAATTTACCTCATTACAGTGACGCTCATGATGTTACGTATACACCGTTTCTATACACCTATATTCTATGTGATGGGTACTGCGCTGTTGTTGTTTTGATGTGTGGCTGTTGTTAGTCGTGCATATGTCTGCATGCATGTGTCTGTGAGCAGCATTGGTGTGTGTATGACGTGTTGTGTTGTAATTAATAATAATAAACATTTTATATTGTATTGGCACTTTACATTTAAGAAAAAACTCAAATTGCACAGTTCTAAAAAGCATGAAAGTTGCTAAAAAAAACTAAGTACAAAACATTGAAAAATAAAATCTTAGCAGACACGGCTCTGGAAAAAAGGTAAGTTTTATAGCCTCTCGCTTTAAAGCATCCACTAGTCCTTGTGGTGCCGCTACAGGTAGTACGTCGGGAGAGCATTCCACCAGGCTGCGGCATTTAGCCAGCTTTGCGGATTGGAATATGGATTATGGAGTGTAAGTTGTTTATGCCCCCCCCCCCCCCCCCCAACCATTAAATCAAACCCCAGGTCTGTTCTCCGCTTTCTTGCTCAAACAACCGGCAGCCCTTGGTTCGTGCCCATTTCACCCCCCCCCCCCCCCCCCCCCCCACCCCCCCCCCCCCCCCCGCCCCAAACGCCCCAACGATCGCCCCCTCTTTTTTTAGACGCGTACTTACCTTCCCCCCCCCTCACCCCTCCTGAAAAGCGCACTCTTGACCTTTCTGGCACTCCCAGACCTGATGAGCGAATTTGAGAAGAGTAGAAGAGAGACCACACTCCTCGGTCCCCACAAAGCAGTACCACTTGTGCGCCTACCTTGCCCACCCTTGCACCACCCCCAACCCCTCCCCTTCCCCGCCACAGCCAACAATGATTGTGCTCTATGAAAGAACCACAGATCCACAGGCTTCCATGAGAACAGCGGCACGAGACAGGCAGCACAGACCACTTTGCCGTACGACACCACCAGAGAATCGACCTAGTCTCTGCCGACCACCCCCACCCCCGGGTCGGAGCAGCAGCTGGGCATCTGGTGCGGCAGTGGGTGGTGCAGGCTATCGGACGGTGGGGTGACGTGGCGACTTGTGGATGGTGCGAGGAGTACTGAGGAGCGAACCCCCCCCCCCCCCCCTCGCCGGC
>PIJE02000259.1:120269-141641 GCA_002895965.2 Coryphaenoides rupestris
TGCCCGATATGGCCAACCAGCGGAGATCACAAACCAGGACTGTGGTTCCAACCGATGACCAACCACAATGAATCTACACCAGCCCTGGGCGGGAATCGATCCCAGGACCATAATATATCATTCCCATAATAGCACTGGTCATATTGTGTTTCATGGTATTTTGTATTGGACTGACGTGTTTGAGGGTTTTGCGTGAAGAAAACAATGTCTACACTTGTTATGCATCCCCCTTCCTCATATCACGAGGTACCAGACCCTAATGGACCATATCTCCCGGATTCGATTGATTGGCCCTATAATCCAGATAATGTTGAGGCCTACCAGTTACAAGTTATAATCCCTATGGCACTGCAGAACCAGGATGAATACAACCAAAATGCATAACGTTGACTTACAGTTGCCGGCCTATCGGAGACACCTCCTGTGCGCCCTCACGCCCCCAACCAATCAATCTAAAAATTGTACTCAAAAGCGACAAATATGGTGTTGATAAACTGCACATGGGTCTCCCACAGAATACATAACACATAACACATATTGTACTTTGACAATCACGTACATCCATGAACTTCACGTTCTTTGTTAATTATAGATCAATCAGTAGATTAGGCAAAGCAAACCATTTTTATTAATCCATTTGGTGGAAAGGTGATTATGATTGAAAAATATATATACTATATCTATATATTGTTGAATGTTCTTGTGTGAGTGTCATGTTGTATACTCCCTTAATCACCCGCAGGAGTTACCAGATTTTATCCCAAATTAATCTGTGTCCAATAACATTTGTGTGATTTGCTTACAAGCGACATTTTGTACTTTTTGTATTAAACACTGCTCACGGCTTAAAGTTTGAAATAGGATGTTTCTAGTGAACCCCCTTGTCCTAAACGAGGAGGGGACCACAACTCCTGGTCTCGATTATTCTGTTAGAATAAAAGAGGGCAATTGTTGGGAGTTGTGGATGAATTAATCGTGTGGGCCAGTAACTTTCCACTCTGCTGTGTGGCCTACGTGACTAGTCAGCTGTTTGACCTACGTGACTAGTCAGCTTCACTCTTATCTGTTTGCCCCGGGAGGCCTCTGAGACGCACTCGCAGGTGTTGTTGTGGAACATGGTGCCCCTTCTATCAGGACTGGCGAAGGTCTCAACCGGAGACCTTGCAGTTCCTGGTCTGGGGCATGGAGACCCATATCTCCATGTGGGTCACGTGAGGCCGTGATATCCCTGCATCAAGTTAACTGTCTGTCTGTTACATATCCACGTGGGGCCTGGGGTCCTGGCGTCTCCGGATTGGCTGTTTTGGGGGTGGGGACAGAAGGGTCTCCATGGACAGCCTTGTTGTCCCTGCTCCCTGAATGGCTGTCTTCGAGGCGTTTCCATGTCTGCTTCCCTTGATGATTTGTTGTGTCGATATGTAAATGTTCCTTTTTTCTTCCCATGCAAAATGTATATATGCTCTGTGTATCTAAATAAACTTTGAATCATTCCTGGTGATACTGCCTTGTGTCACATTGATTCCCGAGCTCGCTGCTTTGCTACAGACAATCCAGAACCTGAACCTGAACTCCAGCCACAATAGATGACCGCTCGAAACTGCGCATAACAAGAACCAAATACCAACAGGAAGAAAGACCTGAAATGCAATTTCCCATTACAGTGCGCATGTTTCTATACACGTTTCTATACACTTATTCATGTATGTATGCGTGTGTGTTTGTGTGTGTGTGTGTGTGCATATGTCTGCATGCATGTGTCTGTGAGCATGCATGTGTGTGTGTATGAGTGTGTGTGTAATAATAATAATAAGACATTTTATTTGTATTGCACTTTACATTTAAGAAAAAACTCAAATTGCTACAGTTTAAAAAGCATGAAAGTGCTAAAAACTAAGTACAAAACATGAAAAATAAAAATCTAGCAGAAGGCTCTGGAAAAAAGGTAGTTTTTAGGCCTCGTTTAAAAGCATCCACAGTCTGTGGTGCCCTCAGGTAGTCGGGGAGAGCATTCCACAGGCTGGGCATTTAGCAGTTGCGCAGAATGCCCGATCCCCCATGGTGCGGAGCTTGGTCCTGGGGGGTTTGAGGAGGTTGGTGGTTAGCCCCCCCCCCCCCCCCCCATTTAAAATCAGACACCACCTCTTGTAAACACTTTTTTTCAAGCACTTTCGTTGCACTGCACCCCCCCCCCCCCCCCCCCCCCCACCCCCCCCCCCCCCCCCGCCCCACGCCCACGATCGCCCCTCTTTTTTTAGACGCGCTTACCTTCCCCCCCCTCACCCCTCCTGAAGCCATCTTGACCTTCTGACTCCCAGAGAGAGCGAGAGAGAGAGAGAGAGACACACTCTGGTCCCACAAAGCAGTCACTTGTGGCTCCTGCCCACCCTTGACCCCCAACCCCTCCCCTTCCCCCCACAGCCAACATGATGTGCTCTATGAAAGAACCACAGATCCACAGGTTCCAGAGAACAGCGGCACGGACAGGCAGACAGACAGGCCGACGACACCACCGATGCGAATCGGACGCTAGTCTCCGACCACCCCCACCCCCGTGGGAGCAGCAGGGGGGCATGGGGCAGTGGGTGGTGGGCATCGGGGTGGGGTGACGTGGGCTTGGGTGGGGTGGAAGGAGACTAGGAGCGACCCCCCCCCCCCCCCCTACGGGAATCCCGGGATTTCCCGGGAAGGGGCTCTATAATCCCGGGATTTAAAAAGGGTCAGATTCGGGAATTTTGAGCAACCCTAATTGGGTTCTTCTCACATATATAAAAGTAATCTCTGATGTTGCCCGTGTCGTGAACAGCTCCTGTGTTGTAGCTATTGTAGCTGCCTGGAACGGCATCGAGTCCCATGACCGCCGCCAAGAGGTGATGCTCTTTGTCTTGTTGTGTTTTTGCACTTTTTGGTGTCAGTCGCAGTGGAGGTTGTGTGTGTGTGTTTGGTGGCTGGTTTAATTGGCCTCACCTGGCCCAGTTAGAGTCTGGGGTGGTGGGTGGGGCTGCACACCTGTGGGTCATTTGCCTAATCAGTGCATACAGGTTAAACCAGCCATCGACACATACACACACACACTCAGGGAGCACTAGCATGCTAGCTGTTTCCCAACCCTCGCAGCCATTTCATTTCTTCAAAACTTGGTAATAAACCGGATCATTCATCACCTACCTGCGTCTTTGTGCTGGAGGAGCCCTTAAAAAGCTATGTTAGTGTGACGTGTGGCAAGGCACATTGCTACCGTTGCCATCGCTATTTAAGGTATTTCCCAATGGCGATAATCGTATCATACCGATCTTTAATGTTGCTACCATTGAGCAGATGTTTTGCTCCGAAGCCACTGCTCAGACGCATGCAGGGGCAGGTCCATGTCTGGCATGTTGCCCGACTTACTAACACACTCTCAAACAAACAAATCACAGACAAGAGCCCCCCCACCCCTGCGCCCATACAGTCCCCCTCGCAAAGAATGCTTCGCCGCCATCAATCTTTTGGTGTGTGTGTGTGTGTGCGTGCGTCGGGGTCCCACACATCAGCTGCAGCGGGACCCAAAATGTCCTTTTGGTTCAGTTCTATATGATTGTCATCTATGCCATTTTATCACAGTTACTAAAATTAGAGAAAAAAAAACATTTGTGGAAAAAACCACGAGTATAATCCTATATTTTAGCCCATCTCTGCCAACCAGTTTGTAAATGAATGCAGCTCCAAAAGGGGGTTCACTTACACTTCATAGACAATGTGAAATTACATTTAGATGATGTTACATTAGTCACCGTAATCTCTTCCAAGAAATGTTTGTGATTTGATCTTACATGATATGATCCACATAGATCATAGACCATGTTAGGGTTTGTTGAGGTAAGACCCAGGCGCACAGCAATGGAGGAGGCGTAGGTTTGAGTTCAAGCCCAGAGGGCGGTTTAATTAAGAACACAAAGGGGGTTGCCACAAAAGGATGCCACAAAATAATAGAGACAGGGTGAGGGCTCTGCGGGTTGGCTCGACTCAGCAGGGGGGGGTCCCGGGATGCTGGAGGGATGAGAAGGAGAAGGAGGATGAGTGATCAAGATCACGGGAAAGGCAAAAAGGGTTGGCACAACAACTGCGTGAAGTTAAATTGGCGAGAGGAAAAAATACTACAAACACTAGGGCGAAAGTAGGCTAAAGGCTATACGTTACCACCGGTAGTTTATGGTAAGATCTGGCGCTGAGTGGAGTGCAGGCCAGGTTCTTGTAGGGTTGACGGTGATTGCGGATCAGAGACAGGTGCGGTGATTGGGGATGATGAGCAGGTGAGCAGAGTAGTGCTTGTGGCAGCGTCATCGCCGCTCCGCTGTTGCGTCTGCGCCGACGTGCAGGGAATGTCGGGATCCGACTCAGAGAGGTCAGAGAAGTGGGAGGAGCCTGCCGAGAGGACAGGGCCGGCGGGGGATGGGGGACGCGAGCGCCTGGTAGCCAGGGGGAATTCTGGAGAGCCGGAACGCCCGGTCCGAGACGGCGCGCAGAGGAGCGTGAAGGGCGCGTCGCGGGGGCGGACGTGGAGGTGAGGACGGGCGAGCTGTAACAGACCACCCTATATAAACATAATATAAAAAAACAAATCGGTAGAGAAATGTAAACGTCATTTGACTTTTTATCCAGAGCACAACAGCTCCCCAGTTGACGTATCACAGCATCCAATATATTGATCCAATATATAATTTTTATGTTAAAAAGCTGCTCCTTTTGCTGTAAAGACTAAGTATGTGTGTATATTTGATTCTTTGGTTATTTGTATTTGTTCTGTTGCACATTCCGCTGGGCATCGCCACTTCACTGCATATCCTGTATGTGTATGTGACCATTCAAGTTCTTGAATCTTGAATCTTGAAAGTGACTTACAAAAATTACATTTGTATATACTCACGAGAGCACGGACATGTCAGCATTCACCACCTGCCCTGGCCGTAACATCTTGTCAAATTACAATAAACCGGTTTCCACAATCTACCTGTGTGTTGTGAGTTGGAGGATCCCAGAAAAGCCACTTTGTGGTAGGGTCTACTGCCACAGATGGATCGTACACAAGTGAGGAGAAACACTAGCCAGTTGTGCGGATGGAATATGAAATATTAAATAATATACCATATGACTGGCTGAAATGTTAAGCCTGCCAGTGGGAACATGGAAAAAAAACCATCATCCAGTAAGTTGATAGCTGATAAAGCTGACACTTTTGTCTGTCTTCTAGTTTTATATTTCATTTCTATTTTCGATGTTGTTCTCTCTCTCTATCTATACAGATAGATACCTTTCAAAAAACGTTTTATATATTGACTCATTTAATCCATACATGTACTTTTTGTGCCAGATACAAAACAAATGTAATCATAACATTGAGATAAACTCGACAGACAATCCAAAAGAAGCAAAAAGACTGAAAATAAATAATGTTATTGGCTAATAAAGTAAATACGAACAAACTAAAAGGTAGATGAAAGCTGTTTGCGAAACAGTAATATAGAAGAGGGGCGACAGAGTGTGACATAATAGTTTCCTTGCTCAGGGATCAATACATGGGCCTTTAAAAGTCTATTTTAGTTCATATGGTTTCAATGCCCATTTCTCCATCTATTATCGGCTTCGGCGTGTCTGGTTACTTGGGGTATAATGTGATCCTTTCCAAAGAGTGCAATTGTTTCAGATTCCTTCATGTCTGTGTGTCTGCCACCAGTGCCCGAGTTCTAAAGACTATTGCCAAGTAGGCCTACTTGTCTTGTCCTCCCACCAAGAGCCGTCAGACTGGGGGGAAAAGTGTGACTGACTACCCAGGGCCCAAAGTGGAGGGGGGCCCCCGCTAAAAGCCTGAAATGAAAAGTTTGCCTCTTGTCAGCCTCTTACATAATAAATAGCCTACTTAAACAAACATGAAGAAAATAATGTTCTCTTAAGCGTGATACTCCATGCAAACCTCATTGACAGAATACCTGCAGAAATTCACACACAAATACACACAGAAACACATACCCACACACACTAACATTGTCAGACACACACACACGCACACACACTCACACAATGTTTACGTGTTGTGTGTGTGAGAGGAGTGATCCATCAGGCTGAAGGCGTACACATCCCTGACAGCAGCTAACAGCAGATACATTTAGCCCCATTATCTGGGAGATGTTGTCTTGTCTCTTAGCCTCATCCTCTTTAATTCCCCTCTCCCGCTCTCTGGCAGTGTGAAGTGTTTTGATTGATGATGGGTCCAGGGGCATTGGAAGGCGTGAACACTGGCAGACAGACAGTCTGTGTCTGTGTCACGCCTGTCAGGCAGCAGTTAGGTAGGTAGGTAGACAGAGAGACAGACAGACGGCCGGGCAGGCAGAGATACAGACTAGCAAGAGGCACATCCAGACAGGTAGGCAGATAGACAGGCAGTCAGGCAGGCAGATATACAGACAGTGAGAGGGGCATGCAGACAGACAGGCAGGCTGATAGAAAGAGAGAGAAAGATAGACAGACAGACAGACAGACAGACAGACAGACAGACAGACAGGCAGGTAGGCAGACAGACAGAAGGGGCACGAGTGAAGCCGACAGAAAGGCAGGTAGATCATCAGACAGACAAGTTGGCAGGCAGACAAGCAGGCAGGTAAGCACAGGGCAGGCCTTGTGATGTTGGTCTTGGCAAAGTGTGTGCTGAGAGCAACACTAAGCCTGCCCTCAGAACCTCAGACACAGTGACGAGGTTTGGAGGGGGGACCCCACCGAGGGAAGCATGAGTTAATGTATGAGTTAACACATTAACTCATGCACGCAGCTACTGCACACACGCACGGACACACACACTCACGCGCACACACTTAGGCCCAATGCCAGCAAATGTGCACCCAAGGGGAATCGAACCATATACTGTATATATGTGCCTCAGTGTTGGCAGGGACTGTAAATACCTGTGAAATTGTTCAACGTAGTCGCAATTACCACGACACCTCAGTGCAGAGACGATCGTGACAGCGATTGCTTAATGTTTTAATTGGTAGCGATGAAGAGTATGAAAAAGAGAATTCAGCAAAACAAAAACAATGCACTGCGGAAGGAAGAGTACAAATTTATTTTAAAGTTACAAAATATTTAAGAAAACACATCTTATTTTACATAAACTGTACAGATGACATTTATTTGACTAAATGATTCTGAAACAAGCACTAAAAATAACTTTTTTATTAAATAGAAAACTGAAAAAAAATAGAATTACAGATGAAAAAAAAGTAAGTGTTCCACTTGCTTGTACAAAATAGAGAGACAGAACATAGAGCTCGGAATTGGAATCATAGGACATCTATCCCTGATACAGTAGTAGGCCTTCGCAAAAATGATTACAAATTATCGTACACAAACATAACAGGATGGCCAAGCCACCTAAGTTTTACAGCTCAACCTTGGCCTCTTTGGTTCCATTAATTAGGTAAAATACATTTGACAAAATGTTATTTTAATTCTATAAAAAATAACTTTTTCAATGGCAGTTTATTATTTTTTTGTCTTTTCTGTTTTTGTTTTCGCTAATCCCGCAACTTTTCAGTGCAAACGTCCCGATAACCATTCGCTTTGGAAAGGAAGCGAAAGATCACATTTCAAGTATTGATAAAGGGTTGTAGACTAACAAGACAGAACACAGAGGCAGAGCAGGAGGAAATGGAAGAGAGAGAGAGAGAGAGAGAGAGAGAGCAAGAGAGAGAGAGAGAGAATAAGAACACAAGAAAACAAAACAAAAACAAGAAATTTCAGTCTGGATGTGGACTATTGACATGGATTACTTTACATTGCATAGCTCATGTGGCACTTATTATTTAGCAATAGGAGACAGAACACTCAGTACCCCTCGGAAGGCATTTTAGTATGCAAGTGCGATTCAGGATGTGCATTTCCACAGTTTACACAAGTGCTGCACTGCACCCATTTAATCGCAAGCCCATTGACAGAGCTCTGTTTTCTGACAACAAGGCCCACTTTTAGAAAGAGCAGTGACACAAGACACACTGCATGTGTGTTCTCTCTCTCTCTCTCTCTCTCTCTCTCTCTCTCTCTCTCTCTCTCTCTCTCTCTCTCTCTCTCTCTCTCTCTCTCTCTGTGTTGACGATACGGGAAGTGCACAAGTGAAGTGCACTTAGAAGGTCCATCTTCACCTGGTTGTCATGGAAACAGGAACCGGGTCCCCCACCCTCCGCCACCCCTCCCCCCCCTCGCTAAGGGGAAAGGGATAGGGATGGCGTCCGCTAACGAGCACGGCGGCATTATCGTTAGCTCGTGAGCTAGCGTTAGCTGGTGAGTTTCTATACATGTTATACGTGTATTTAGTCGCATCACCCCACTGACGGCAATGCCACCGTGATGAGGACAGTCACAGGGCCACGAAGTGCTGGTGTTCTGAATTGTATAAGCGAATGGATAGTCAGTACTTTATACGTTTTTCATCTGTCATGTGCTTAAGTAGGAAGGGGTTCCTCCTGGGGGTGTGGTCTGGAGGGGCTGTGGAGGGGGGCAGAGCCGGAGGTGGGGTTTAAGGTTGGGGATGGCGTTGGGCGTGGATGCATGTCGTCTGATGTCGTTTTCCTTAAGCGCTTCTAATCTTCATTTTGCGAGGAGATGATGGTGCCACTGTTTTTTGACTAGAAATGGCAAACTAGAGCAAAATATAATTTGGTGATAACCGCTTTCCCTTCTCGTCCCGTCGCTCTCGCTGTGCCAGCTCACGGTTCGCCGTCCAGAAACCCAGCAAGCTCCGCCCACTCCTCCCGCCAAAAAAAGAAAACGTGAGTCGCAAGCAGAAGCTGCTCAATCTGATAAATACACACACTCACAGGCACACCTGCAAACAGACATGGGGTCGCAGGCACACATGTACGCAAAACACTGATGCACGCATTTCTCGGGACAGTCAGTGCTTGCGCTTAAGAGTTACGATATATTGTATACGCGCGCCGAACAAACCATGTTCTGTTTGTACAAAAAGGTTTTTTTCGATTTTTCCTCTCCATAGTTTTTGAGTTCAAAGCAGAGGGAAAAAGGAAAAGTGTGGGGTGGGGGGGTGGGTCGCTGGTGGACGGGTAAGGAAGTGGGGCGGGGCAGGGGGCGGGGCGGAGCGGGCGCATCAAGCGCAGCCGCACTCCTCCACAATCATGTTGGGCATGTCCCGCTTGACGATGTTGTACTCGTCGTCAAAGTACAGCATGGACATGGTGCTCAGCTTGGTGGGGATGCAGCAGGAGCTGAGCGAGCCTGGGCTCATGCCCCGCATGCGGTACTGGTTCACCACCGCCGTGTGGAAGGACGACGCTGAGCCGGGAACGCCCACCATGTACGGCGGGCAGTTGCCCTCGCAGTAGTTGCCGTAGTAGCCGGCGGGCGCGATGATCCAGTCGTTCCAGCCGATGAGACGGAAGTCGATGTAGAAGTGCTGCCGGCAGCACAGCCCGCCGTTGCTGCCGTCGCACTCCAGCCCCCGCTTGCGGATGCGGTGCTTGCCCTCTGCCTGCCGGGCGCGCACCACCATGAAGGGCCGGTGGGACGGGTCGGCGGCGTCCACCAGCACCGGCAGCACGCCCGCCGCCTCGCAGCCGTCGCAGCGCACCTCCAGGTCCTGCCGCCGGCCGCCCTTGCCGAACACGGCCCGCACTGCATCCGACAGCGGGAAGGTGTGCCAGCCACTGCGCTTGAGGTCCACGCGCTTCTCCACCAGCGCCCAGCGTCCCGTGTCTCCGCCCCCGCCGCCAGGACCCCCGAGGCCCCCCGGACCGCTGCTGCTGCCTCCGGCCTCCTGGTAGTGGATTTTGATGGTCACTTTCCTCCGGGGCCCTCGGTCGGGACCGGCCTGCAGCATGCGGAAGTAGAGCCAGAGGTTGGCCTGGGAGACGAAGAGGTTCTGTTTGCCCTCGTTAGAGATGAGGAAAAAGAGGCTGGACTTGGAGGAGGCCGGCTCATCTGTTGGAGAACAAGATGGAGAACATGAGGATATTGAAGGCCAAGGAGGAAGACCATGTGGGATTTTAAAGTTTTTTTTGTAAAATGTCGGTCCAGGATAATTAGTGTATGCACTTGTCCTTTGGTGTACAAGCATGATGTCAGAAGAAGAAATGGCTTGAAATCAGTTTTGTAAAACTGTAGCTTTGTAGAAGAAACAGTAGAACGTACTAATACTACTAAGTACTGCTAACTGCACTTCTACAAAAACAAAGTTGAATCTCTGGATCACATTTGGATTATACAGAATATATTTCTCTGACTCTCTGTCTCTGACATAGACACTTTCCCACAGCAGCACCAACACATATGGAGCTGTATAGGTACATATTCACACCCAAACGTGTGCATGCATGCATGTTCGCAAGCACAAAGGGTGGCTGCCCTAAAGAGAAAGCAGTCATGCCTTTAAAAACTGCCTCTGCCTTTTTTTCACTCCTTCCTTTCAAACGGTGTGGGTCAGGTGACCTCCGTGGCAAGCTGCAATTGGCCGATTGTGACAGGCCAGTTTTGGAATCAGGCCAAGTTGGACCCGGGTCCAGTTTGGAAGGGACAGGGCCAAAAGGAGAGAGAGAGAGAGAGAGAGAGGGGGTGGGCAGGAGGGAGGTGGGAGACAAGAGAGAGAGTTGGAATAAGGTGAACTGAAAGCAAAAGACTGTAAGGAAAAGGCGAGGGAGAGGGGGTGGGGGGAGGGCAAGGGGGTGCAGGGGGGGACACGGTCGAGGCAGCGGGGGGTTCATTGAGTTCGTTGTGCGTCGCTGTAAGACCCGCTCCCCCCCCAGCACCACCACCACCATCACCACCCTCCCTCCCTCGGCGGAGCCTTGGAGACTGACAGCACAAAGCCCCTGTTAGGCAGGGGGAGCCACTCCGCCCTTTTCAAGCGCGTGGCCCTTCCAGCGAGAAGCATGATGAGGCAAAAATAAAGGCCATTTACATGACACTGGACCCAATTTCTCCAGCGGCACAATGGAGAGATCCTATTGGCTATGGGCACGGGCACTCCCCCCCACCCCCCAACCACCCCCCCCATTCATCTTCTTCCTCTCCTCTCTAATTTTTGCATTCTTTTTTGTGTGTGTCCTGAGGTGACGTGAAAGGTTCTCTCTTCAGTGCCCCCCCCCCGCAAGGGAGAGCCACCCAAAGCATCTAAATGACTGTTTGCCGATTGATTAGTGTGTGTCAGTGTCAACAGCTGGCCACCAAAGACGCCAAAACAGCCCCCCCCGCCCCCGGCCAGCCCCCCACCCTGCCCCCACCACCGCCTTCTCCTCCTCCTTGCCACACACGCCTCTTCCTGCTGATCCTTTTTATTGACGTGGAGAGCTGCTCACACGGCTTTATTCTCTACAGTATGTTCACTGGCCGTTCACACACACACACGTGCACCACACACACACACACAGCAACATATTCACATGCAGAATGACACAAACACACACACACACACACACAAAGACAGACAGGCACATACACTGGGCACATACTGGACTCAACACACAGACTTGAACTCATTGACTGACTCTATATGCCAACCTCTGTACACACACACACACACACGCACACACATATATTTGCATACATCCATAAAACAACAACACAACTGACACGGACACATCGGTTGAAAATATCAACCAGCTCAAAACCAGTCCCTGGAGGGTGAAGTACGGAGTATCCCGTTCGAGAGTTCAATTTGCAGCCAAGCGATATCAGAGCCTCACCTCACGTGGACTTTTAACCGTGGGACCCCCTCTAAAGGTCTTGGGCTACAGGAGAGCAAGCCCCCCCCCCCCCCCCACATAACAATGTGCCACGACAGCTTGGCACCCAAACAGAAAGCCGACGGGATAACCACAGACAAAAAATCGGGATAACTTCATGACCTGTACTACGCAACACTGTGCTTCCTCTGCTTCATGAGTGTTTAAGTATTGGGTGCTTTGATCTCCTGTCCAAAGTAGGTAATTTTGTAGTAGAGGTGTTATGATTTACACTTACACGATCGGCTCATAGAAAGCTCGAGGAAACAGGGGTGGGGGGGGGACTTTATTGAGTGCCCAAAGTTTGACCTTTTGGTAACATTGTCACCCCAGCGCTGTTCTAAATGTCAGAACTAATATTCTGTCAAGTGTCATTGAAGTTAAATCGGTTTGCCTTGCCTGACATGAACCAACGTATTTGAATAAAACCGTTCAGTGGAACTAAAGTTAAAGTTGGAGTACAGGAATAGTGCAACTTGGTGAGACACCAAAGCTAAATGCACCACAGCACGGCTACCATTCCTTTATAATTGGGGATGAATGAAACTCATGAATGAAAAAATTAGGCATTCAAACGTTCAAACATTGGATGAAGCCAACTTCAAGAGATAAAGACCTTGGAATGTGCAATAAAGTATGTTCTTCAGTTGATCTTTGTGTACGACGAAGAACAACGCAACCAGACATCAGATCTTCAATTCTGACGTTTTAACTTAAAAAGATCCGTAGTTGCTGCGTGACTAATTCTTACATGGGAAACATCATTATGTCTTTGTCTTATTGACGCTGCCTGCTAATAGCAATGCAGTCAGCAAGGTAGGACAGTCAGCAAGGAGGCCAAGGAAGAAAATGTATGATGTTTAAATGTGAAAAACGACATTATTTCCAGTTTCCTTTCTTGCATAACAAATCGATGTGTGTGTGTGTGGGTACAAAAAAGTGAAACTGACTTATTTGGACAAACGATAGCCAATGTAACAAAACAACAGCAGCGGTATGTGACGCAATGCAAAGAGCGTGAAAACTCTCTGAGAAAACAGAGCAGCGGTCACGTGACTCCTGCTGTGTGTTTTGTGTGTCATTGTGACTCTTTCCCAGAGATACACAGCGGCCCCGTAGCTGGGGGCGACGGCTTGGCCTTGACAAGCCGTCGCCCTCCCTCCCCCCAGCCCCCATCCTCTGCACATGGAACAGGTAGGGCTACAGGGAGTGAGTTTAGCAGCAGGCCAGGGAGTCGTGGGTGGGCTGGGATTGCTGAAAAGCAGGAGCGTGTTCCCACCTGTGCTACCTCCGCAGGTAAGACAGGTAGGTAGAGAGGTAGGTATAGGTAGATGGATAGACAAGCATTTATAGGCACGCAAGCAGGTCGGTAGGTACACATACTGTATGTAGGTAGACTGCTCCACAGTTCATTATACACAGTCACAAGTCGACAAGACCATGTGAGATTCAGGGCGGGGCGGGGTCAGAGCAGAGTGGAGCCCCCCACCCCACCCGCCTCTCTCCCTCTCTCTCTGCTGTAGTTGGAGGGTGGCGGTGTGAAACACACCTGCACGTACACCTTGAACAAGATATCCCCCGGGCCTCAAATCTCTATTTCAGAAAGAGTGGGAGAGTGAGAGAGATAGAGAGAGAGATAGAGAGAGAGAGAGAGAGAGATGGGCAGGGAGATGAATAGAGAACCAAAGGAGGAGAGAGGGAGTTTGAAAGAACGTAGAAGGAGGGGAGAGGGCAGGGAGGAGGAGGAAGAGGAGATGTAGAGAGTACTAGAGAGAAAGAGAGAGATAGAGAGAGTACACACAGAGTGGAACGTCACTCTTGTGCTCTCTGTGTGTTTCCCATGAATGAGGAGAAAGAGGGCGAGGGTGGAGAAGCCGTCGGAGGGAGTCGCTCACACCACCGGCAGCGTTTTAATAACGATGCCCTCAACTTTTATGGCGGCTTAGAGCTACGCTGTGCATCGGGCGCCGAGGGTTGGTGCTGGTGGTGGGTGGGTGGGTTGGGGGGTTGGCGGTGTGGTGGACCAGTAGCGCAGAGAGCGGAGAGCGTGGAAAATGTCTGGACCGGGTCCAGGATCCGCGGCGGCTGATCGACACCACCCTCACCCGCCACCCCCCACCTCCCCACCCCCGTGAATGAGCTGTCCTGAAATAAGCCGCTGAACCCTGTCCATCGCAGCGTCGGGTTAATGACATCCAATAATTAAGTCTTAATTCCACGTCTTGCTGAGCCAGTCGCCGCAAGTTCACCGGGTCCCAGCGCGGCCACGGCAATCGAGATGCTTGGCTCTCTCTCTCTCTCCCTCTCTCTCTCCATCTCAGTCTTAATTTCCCTCTATTTTCTTCATCACACTTCTCTCCATCTCACTCCTCTGTCCTCCAGTCCTCTTTTCCTTTATCGCCCCCTCCCTCCATCTCTTCTTGAATCTCTCTCTCTCTCTCTTCATCCCTCTCTCTCTCTCTCTCTCTCTTCCCTCTCTCTCTTTATCCCTCTCTCTCTATATATATATACATATATATACAGTATATATGCTGTATATATATACTGCATATCATCACTCCCTATCGTTTGTGTCCTGTGTTTGTCCTGTACTGTCCACTCCGCTCCTGTGAGTGCGGGACACTGAATCCCTCCTCTGCACTGCTGGGTGCATGGGAGCCCCTGACAGGCCCCGCGTCCCCTGGCCCCCACCACCGCATGAAAGGAGGACGTGACCCCTGCACGTCAGCCTTGTTCAGCCTATTGTCTGAGGAGGAGGTGATGTGCAGGCTACACACACACACACACACACACACACACACACACACACACACACATCAGCATTCCCCTCCTAGAACACACACACACACACACATGTTTACCATTGTCTCCAATACTCACACCAACCCCCACCCCCCACCCCCTCCACCCTCTCCACCGCCGCCGGCCCCTACCCCAGCCACAGAGTCCTTCTCTGGGCCTTGTCCCTGAGCCATGCCCCCCTGGCTGGCCGGACAGCCCGGTGGGTCCGGGGGTTGGTGGGTGGATGAGTGGGTTGGGGGTTAGGGGGTGGGGTGAGGGAGCCAGCTGGCTGTGGATGGGATGGGTCCGAAGGGGGGTGCGGGTGGCGGGGAGTGTGGGTGGAGGGAGCAGGAGCCACGCCAGGTCCACGCTACAATGCCGCACAAAGGCTCAAAGGTGTTGAGGGAAGAATGGAAGAAAAGATTTCGGGAGGAAAAAAAACGAAAAGAAAGATGCAATGGAGCAGGCTGAACCTCCGTGATGACAAAAGCATTCTTTGGAAAACTGCGATAGGGGACACATGCGCTCTGAGGGCTGCACACACACATACACACATAACACACACACGCGCAGCACAAACACACCACACACACACACACACACAACACACACACACACACACACACACACACACACACACACACACACACACACACACACACCACACACACATGCACAGACACAAACACACACACACAGACACACACACAATGCCACTCCATCTCCGCCACACTGAACCCACAAGGGCCAGAATGTCTCATGCATTATTCTGAGCAATTCCCTTTGTTTTCCCTGCTTTTTGTTCTGGATGTTGACATGTTGGACTGAGCAGGAAAGCGCTGTGCTCTCATAATAATTGGCCCGCTTTTGTCCCCCTGTCATGAAGCTGCTGGGATCACTCCTATAGGGGAAGTAGGAGCTGCTGTGGGCTAATTGGGAGCTAAGGGGGGGGCGTATTTAAAGAAAAAAAATGCTTTCCTTTCTGTAAATGTTATACTTTGTCGGACTAAAATGGCTCGTTTGCAGGTGGGGTGGAAACAATAACGGTTGTCTTTTTTAGAGAAAGACAGTGTGTTGTTGTATGTGTGTGTGTGTGTGTGTGTGTGAGAGAGAGAGAGAGAGAGAGAGAGAGAGAGAGAGAGAGAGAGACAAAAAAACCCTCCTCTTTGCCTTCTTTTAAGAGTGAGTTAGATACACAGTGAGAGGAAGGGATAAATGGCCAATTTGGGGGAGGGGGGTGTACTTTGTCCTGTGTTCAAAGAGGGCTTTATTATACATTCAAGTATTGAGTGTGCAGTGTGTGTGCAGCGCTTTAGTGATGAAATTGGATTCAGGGCTCTTTTTGTCGCCCCCTGAGACAACACAATACAACACAATGCGACACATTAAATTACAGGGGTAAGTCAAGGACTCGCTCTCTCGCTGCTTCCCAGCCGCGGGAAGCACGGAGGCCACGCGCGCAGTGCTGAGATGGCGCGCCACTCAAATGATGCTGATGATGACTGCATCCAATGTGATGGTTGGATGTGTTAGGGTACCACAAGGCTGTGGGCTCAGTCGATGACGATCATGACATGTGTTCAAAAGTAAATGTGTTCAAAAGTCCCCGCCCCCCTATAATGATATAAAAATATATCATTATAGGGGGGCGGGGACTTTTGAACACATTTACATTTTTGGTGGGATGGGTGTCCCCTCACTACGGCCTCATGTGTACCATGTCAACACAGCGGGGGCTCTTATAGGGGCGGGTCTGTGCGATCAAACCCATTGCTCAATGCTGATTGCTCATAATTACCTGATTCAGCGAAACTAATGATCTCCGAGCTCTCCTCTTGGATCTCGTTGCTGTAAGACGCCGCCGCCCCGTGGCCGTCGAAGCTGGGTATCTCCACGCGGCCGTCCTCCCGCACCTTGCCGGCGTGCAGCCTCCGCAGGGCGGTCACCATGGCCGCCTTGGGGATGACGGGGTGGCTGATGTTGGGCCTCTCCCGCATCTGCAGCCGCTGCAGGATGTGCCTCTTCACCGCCTCCAGGAAGTCGGCGTTCAAGTCCACCGCCGACGGCTCCGACGGGTCTCTGAAGCCGCACGACGCGCACGACTCCTCCGCATCCTCGTCCCCCCCTCGCCGCTGCTGCTGCTGCTGCGCGTCGGCGCCGCCGTGGGCCCGCAGGACGCAGCAGGAGGAGAGGATGAAGATGCAGGCCAGTGATAAACAGCAGAGGGGTTGCGTGGACCTGCACATCTTTTTTTTCTTTCTCAAAGTGGGCAACACTCTCAAAAGTCTCTCAAAAGGAAGGTGAGTGAGTGAATGAATGAATGAAGCCAACGCGTTCCTCTGCGACTGCTCTATAATAATAATAATAATAATAATAACACAAAATTATAATCTATCAATCTCAATATCTAGGCAGAATTCCCCCCGCGGTGGACTATAGTAGGCTATATATGCATCCAAGTTAAATCCAAACGTGATCGCGTGTATTATTCCTTTCTTTATAGAAACGCTGGCTTGATCATCATCATCATCATCATCATATTCCGAGGCATGGTGGTGAGGTTAATTCATGCAGCCATCGATCCTGATCGATCACTTCCAGGAAGTAACAGCCGAAGCCCGCAACTTCGGATCTCATGCAACACGTTGGTAGCCTGCTGTTGTCTCCAAAACTGGTGCCGATCTGGTGCTTGTCAACGCACTCTCTCTCTCTCTTTATCGCACTTGATTAAAAAAAAATAAAACACAAACACAAACAAACGAAGAAGAAAAAGAAAAACAACCACAATGTTGAACGCCGGGGTCCCACAAAACGCGCTCCAAAAGTGCGCCCTTAATTACCCATTAAAAAAAAAATTGACCAAATGAGTCCGTTTTGAAGTTCAGTCACCAATAACCTCGCGGTATACACCATAATATTATAATATCTGCGCTCGGTTCCAGATCCCCAGAGATGCTCTCGCCCTCTCCCGTCTGTCTGTCTGTCTGTGCGTCCTCCTCTTCCTCTCTCTGCAGGGATCACCACCACACACAGGGGCCCGCCAGCGCACCCAAAGTTTTTATACGAGAGTGCAGAACCACGTGGGGATTGTACACCAACTGGACGCGAGAGTGTACATATCTACTACAACACGTCTGATGGAGGGGGGTCCTCTGTCTCTCTCTCTGTCTGTCTCTCTCCCTCTCTCTCTCTGTTTCCCATGAATGAGGAGAAAGAGGGCGAGGGTGCAGAAGCCATCGGAGGGAGTCGCTCACACCACCGGCAGCGTTTTAATAACGATGCCCTCATCAAACTTTTATGGCGGCTTAGAGCTACGCTGTGCATCGGGCGTCGAGGGGTGGTGCTGGTGGTGGGTGGGTGGGTGGGTGGGTGGTTTGGCGGTGTGGCGGACCGGTGAGTGTGCAGTGTGTGTGCAGCGCTTTAGTGATGAAATTGGATTCAGGGCTCTTTTTGTCGCCCCCTGAGACAACACAATGCGACACATTAAATTACAGGGGTAACTCAAGGACTCGCTCTCTCGCTGCTTCCCAGCCGCGGGAAGCATGGAGGCGTGACGCGCGCAGTGCTGAGATGGCGCGCCACTCAAATGATGCTGATGATGACTGCATCCAATGTGATGGTTGGATGTGTTAGGGTACCACAAGGCTGTGGGCTCAGTCGATGACGATCATGACATGTGTTCAAAAGTAAATGTGTTCAAAAGTCCCCGCCCCCCTATAATGATATAAAAATATATCATTATAGGGGGGCGGGGACTTTTGAACACATTTACATTTTTGGTGGGATGGGTGTCCCCTCACTACGGCCTCATGTGTACCATGTCAACACAGCGGGGGCTCTTATAGGGGCGGGTCTGTGCGATCAAACCCATTGCTGATTGTTCATAATTACCTGATTCAGCGAAACTAATGATCTCCGAGCTCTCCTCTTGGATCTCGTTGCTGTAGGACGCAGCCGCCCCGTGGCCGTCGAAGCTGGGTATCTCCACGCGGCCGTCCTCCCGCACCTTGCCGGCGTGCAGCCTCCGCAGGGCGGTCACCATGGCCGCCTTTGGGATGATAGGGTGGCTGATATTGGGCCTCTCCCGCATCTGCAGCCGCTGCAGGATGTGCCTCTTCACCGCCTCCAGGAAGTCCGCGTTCACGTCCACCGCCGACGGCTCCGACGGGTCTCTGAAGCCGCACGACGCGCACGACTCCTCCGCCTCCTCGTCCCCCCCTCGCCGCTGCTGCTGCGCGTCGGCGCCGCCGTGGGCCCGCAGGACGCAGCATGAGGAGAGGATGAGGATGCAGGCCAGTGATAAACAGCAGAGGGGTTGCGTGGACCTGCACATCTTTTTTTCTTACTCAAAGTGGGCAACACTCTCAAAAGTCTCTCAAAAGGAAGGTGAGTGAATGAATGAATGAATGAAGCCAACGCGTTCCTCTGCGACTGCTCTATAATAATAATAATAATAATAATAATAATAAGACAAAATAATAATCTATCAATCTCAATATCTAGGCAGAATTCCCCCCGCGGTGGACTATAGTAGACTATACATGCATCCAAGTTACATCCAAACGTGATCGCGTGTATTATTCCTTTCTTTATAGAAACGCTGGCTTGATCATCATCATCATCACCATCATCATCATAATATTCCGAGGCATGGTGGTGAGGTTAATTCATGCAGCCATCGATCCTGATCGATCACTTCCAGGAAGTAACAGCCGAAGCCCGCAACTTCGGATCTCATGCAACACGTTGGTAGCCTGCTGTTGTCTCCAAAACTGGTGCCGATCTGGTGCTTGTCAACGCACTCTCTCTCTCTCTTTATCGCACTTGATTAAAAAAAAATAAAACACAAACACAAACAAACGAAGAAGAAAAAGAAAAACAACCACAATGTTGAACGCCGGGGTCCCACAAAACGCGCTCCAAAAGTGCGCCCTTAATTACCCATTAAAAAAAAAATTGACCAAATGAGTCCGTTTTGAAGTTCAGTCACCAATAACCTCGCGGTATACACCATAATATTATAATATCTGCGCTCGGTTCCAGATCCCCAGAGATGCTCTCGCCCTCTCCCGTCTGTCTGTCTGTCTGTGCGTCCTCCTCTTCCTCTCTCTGCAGGGATCACCACCACACACAGGGGCCCGCCAGCGCACCCAAAGTTTTTATACGAGAGTGCAGAACCACGTGGGGATTGTACACCAACTGGACGCGAGAGTGTACATATCTACTACAACACGTCTGATGGAGGGGGGTCCTCTGTCTCTCTCTCTGTCTGTCTCTCTCCCTCTCTCTCTCTCTCTCTTTCTCTCTCTAGATATGTGTATATGCACTGCATGGGATAATAAGAGGAGGCGAGGGTGCGCATTTGATTGCGATAGAAAGACACGATTGCGAATACATAATATATAAATGCAAACCACTGGGATCGCCGTGTCACATTAAAAGATTATTTTGATAAAATCGTGGTCAATGTCTGAGGCTATATGGGTCACCAACCAGACGATAGCATAGAATAGAACTTTATTTGTGGCATGTATGCCCCACTCATGATACTTTATTAGGCCATCAAACGACACATTAAGACTAATTGAAGATGTAGTATAAGCTATCGATGAATAGCCTGCTTTCTTGCAGAAAAGGAACCGCTTTAGGGTTCACCATTAAATATGCAGGCCTATTGGGATAGCATTGGCCAAGATGATGTCCAGTCATTCATCTGTGAAGTGTGAATCAAAAGTGTTGATTCATACTTTACAGAGCGGGACGAGCAGCACGGACGTGGGGAGATTGGACCCCCAGTGCTCGGTCCTCTCCAGAAGAAACGGAGCCGTTTTTGCCCTAAAAGGCGAACTAGTGTCGCCCTCTTCTGGTGCAATAGCGTCACTACACCACGCACAATCCTTGTGATCAGTCCCGCTGCTGCTTATGAGAGCACGGCGGTCCGTGATTTCTGGCGCCACCGTGTGGAAGCCTGAAGTCCAGTTAATCAGAGACATTCCTATAAACACACACCAAACACAAGATTGTATTCAATTGTTTAATTTGGAAAAATATTTCCTTGAATTTAAAAATAAAAGCATAATTTTAACCCAAAAAAAAATCTAACAGCAACACAAAGACATTCAGAACAAGCCAAGTGTTTCTAATGAGATAAAATATGCTATATTTAGAGCAGATGCACCACAATATCAATGGTCAGTATAGGCTATTAGTATGTTAAAAATGTGCTTTATCAGTTGTTAGATCCGTTGTTTTAACTCGGGGAGACTCGCCTGGCCCCTAACTACCTTATCATAGAATGTCTACCCCGCTTGCTTCAGTACGGCGGCTCGAGGCATAACCCTGGCTCTGAGCCCCGGTTCTGATCACGTTCGTTGTGGTAGCTCTCCCCTGGGATCCGGGCTCTTGTTGGTTTGCCAGGAAATATTTAACGGCTTGTCATCACTCTTGAATCTTTTCTCCTTCGTCAATAATCGAATGTCCACTTGAATCTATTCATCAATCGATAGTTTTTATTGCAGGGCTTCTAGCAGGGTCACAGCGCAATGCATAGCAAAGGGTTAGTGTTATGCGCAGTTTCGAGCGGTCATCTATTGTGGCTGGAGTTCAGGTTCAGGTTCAGGTTCTGGATTGTCTGTAGCAAAGCAGCGAGCTCGGGAATCAATGTGACACAAGGCAGTATCACCAGGAATGATTCAAAGTTTATTTACATACACAGAGCATATATACAGTTTGCATGGGAGAAAGAGAAGCATTTACATATAGACACAACAGACATAGAAACGCCTCCAAGACAGCCATTCAGGGAGCAGGGACAACAAGGCTAAGGCCT
>PIJE02000259.1:157598-288693 GCA_002895965.2 Coryphaenoides rupestris
CAGAGAACACACACTGCCAGGGAGGTGTGTGTGTTAATGCCTGTGTGTGTGTGTGTGTGTGTGTGTGTGTGTGTGTGTGTGTGTGTGTGTGTGTGTTTTTGAGTATAGGCCTATGTATTTAATGTTGTGTTTATGCTGTGTGTGTGCTTTGTGTATGTAATTGTTGACTTAAGATCAACACCTAGTAATGACCTTGTTAATACAAAAGTACAGTTTTATTTTTAGGTATTGTTAGTGTGCTAATGAAACATTACTTCAAAGTACATACGTGTATCTCTCTACTCCTCTCCTACACATCTGTGTCTACTCCTCTCCTACACATCTGTGTGTGTGTGTGTGTGTGTTATTGCTTGCCAATGGCGGTGACGCCACAGCCACGCCCCCTCGTCCCGCCAATGGCGGTGACGCCATAGCCACGCCCCTCGTCGCGCACACAGAAGGGGTGTGGCTATGGCGGTGACGCCATAGCCACGCCCCCACACACGTGTGAGAAGGGGTGTGGCCGTAATTTCCTCTAACACACAATCTATTTTTTTGTCTGTATACTGTGTGTGTGTGTTTTTGAGTACAGGCCTATGTATTTAATGTTGTGTTTATGCTGTGTGTGTGTGTGTGTGTTTTTTGGATTCATGAGCCTCGAAGTGACAGGAGTCCAGCCACTCTGTTTCAAGCAGTATTCATATTGCCGCCATTTTCTCACGGGGAATGTTCTACAGCCCCCCCAGAAGGGGCATGACTATGGCCGTGCGCACAGAAGGGGCGTGGCTATGGCGGTGACGCCGTAGCCACGCCCCCTCGCCAAACACAGAGACACACACACGTGTGATTAGGGGGCGTTTATGCTGTGTGTGTGTGTGTGTGTTTTTGAGTATAGGCCTATGTATTTTATGTTGTGTTTTATGTTGTGCCAAAATGGTGCCAATCAAAATGGTGTCAAAATGGCGTCTGTGTTTGGTGTAATGGCGTGTGGTGGTGTAATTTTTATAGACGCCAAAATGGCGCCAATCAAAATGGTGTATAGCCACGCCCCCTCGTCGCGCCAATGGCGGTGACACCATAGCCACGCCCCCTCGCCAAACACAGAGAGACACACACGTGTGTTTAGGGGGCGTTTATGCTGTGTGTGTGTGTGTGTGGTTTTGAGTATAGGCCTATGTATTTTATGTTTTGTTTATGCTGTGTGTGTGCTTTGTGTATGTAGGCCTAATTGTTGATTTAAGATCAAGACCAAGTAATGACCTTGCTAATACAAAAGTACAGTTTTATTTTTAGGTATTGCTCATGAAACATTACTTCAAAGTACATACGTGTATCTCTCTACTCCTCTCCTACACATCTGTGTGTGTGTGCGTGTGTGTGTGTGTGTGTGTGTGTGTGTTATTGCTTGCTTAGCAGGCACCCTCAAAATTTCCCTGGAATTTTTCTAGTTTATTTTATTCTCTTCTTCGCCGCTGCTGTTCTTGCTAATGCTTTTCTCTCTCTCTCTCTCCCCCTCTCTCTCTCTCTCTCTCTCTCACCCTCTGTTTCCATCCATTCTCTTTCAGTTTCTCTCTCCCTCTCTCTCTCTCCCTCTCTCTTGTTTCTCTCGCTGTCTCTCACTCTCGTTTTCCTGTCCATGGGTTATCATTCAGTCTCACTCATTCCCTCTGTCGTGGGTCTTTGTTGTTCCTCGTTCTCTCTCCATATTGGAAGTGTGGAGTGTGGTGGGCGACCTAGAAAGGTTGTTTTTATTATTATTCTTCTGCCAAGAGTTGTCCATCCCACCTCGGTCCATTGAAATGCAAAGATATTGTGTGTCCTACGGTTTTAATGTACCCCCCCCCCCACACACACACACACATCAGGCACATGAAAACAAACCAAAACTTCAACATCACTGTTTGGCAAAAACTAGAAACTAAAATTCATTCACTTTTCTTTATTTTCATCAAAAAAAACATTGTTGAAAAGTCAACAATGGTTTTCAAAATAATAAGAAATACAAATGAGAGCATATTAGATAACGAAAAATATAATGAGGCATATTTTGACATTATTATCATCTCATCTGCGCTATGATTTTATTTTTTCTCTGCAGATGCTTAGCCCCTGTCAGCATCTCCTTGTGATTTCCACCTGCTCGGATGTACGGCCAATCAATCACACCCCCCCCCCCCCCCCCCCCCTCCCACCTCCAGAAACTGACACATCGGCTCCCCTAGGGACCAGTCCAAGAAAATGGATGGCCCTGGGATTCAGTCTAGCGACTAAACTGACACATCGGCAGGTAGCAAGGAGAAGGCGGTCGCCACTGACAGGCCTCAGGGTTTCTGATTGCGTAAAACATTTCTTCTCCTCAAGAGCACCGGAATATATTAAAAACAACTTTGAGGGACATTATTTTTTTTTTCTCCTGTGTCGCTCGTGTGTAAGGAACGAGTGCGATGTGTGACGTGTAGAAGTTACGGAGGCCGGTGTGGATGTGGCTGGTGTGATTTGGGGATGTAAAACGTAGAAGGTGATCCATTTAATTTCATTTAAATAGTGATTATTATGTCTGTTAATATTATTGATTGCCACCACCATAGTCATCATCGAAATAACTTTGTGATGTTCAGAACAAGTGAACACAGTTTTGAATGCTTGTTATTATAACGTGAAATAATAATATACAGTATAATTATGTCCTCCATTTGGTAACCAATGCCGCAAGTGTGAGTTATGGCACATCGTAAGATTTTAAAGTCACACTTAAAGCCAGACCAACCATCTGAAAAAAATAGCCAATACACCAAAGATGTTCCATAGCAAAAATGGGTCGGAGGTAGGGGGTAGGAGGATAAAGACTGATACACTGATACACGCCCCAACACTGCATCTGAATGAACCTGAATGAACCTGAATGAACCCGAGTGAGGCCTGGTTCACTGCTCAGACAACAGCTTACATTTCTGGTTTAGGGTTAGGCTGATATGATGAGTGCATGCTAGTTTAATGAGTGTGTTTGACTCCCGGCCTAAAACGTTCGCTGTTCGATTCCCCGTTCGAATGTCAGCAGTCAGCCTTGACTGACAACTAACCCTCTCATTAAAGGGCAAGTAAACCCCAAATTCCCTTTTTGTTTTTCGATTTAAAAGTGTTCTGTTTGGGTCTCACAAAGTGTGTGTGTGTGTGTTTTTAAATGTTGTGAAACAGGAGGGATTATCTATTCAAAAAAAGGTATCCGCAACTACCGGAAAAACCCTTTCCCAGACTGGGTTTCATCTATTGGCTGCCGTCCCCAGCTCAGTGAACGTCACGTGTGTTCTGACAACGTATGACGGTATTCTCGTATTCTCAGGCTAAAACAGCCTTACCCTTTCAATGACAACAAAAACGACGCTTTGGATAAAAGCGTCTGCTAAAAAACGAATCATACCGAAACATTTCCAGCAGTCTGAGGAGGAGCTCTCATCCTCGCGAGACCCTGAGATGTTTTCCTCTGCAGTCTGCTGTCATCGCCTGGCCTACAGGCATGGTAACACCACGGCGTGTGTGTGTGTGTGCGTCATGGTGTGTACTTGGCGAGTTTACTAATCCCCCCATGTCTGTACTAGTGCGGGTACCTACAGCTCTCTCCTAGCTTACCGCTGTGCATTTCAAACAACAATGAGTTGGGTTGGGTGCAAAACCAGCGATGACAGTGTTTACTGTTTTTTTGCAAAGCCTTCAAAGAATCCTTTTTCAAAAACCACATGGAAAATGGTTAACTTCCTGTCTATTAAATACAGTTGAAGGGCACGGGCATCATGGGCCGTTTTGTAGCATCTCAGAGGACATTAATATGCATGGGGAATGGGGGGGGGGGGCATTCATTCAGCTCACCTGAATACATTTCAGAACGCTTTGTGAAATGTACACGCTATCATCTTTATTGTTTTGGTTCTCAAAAGGAAGGAATCCAGCCAGTTTATATACTATAAGCTTCATTGCTACACAACAATATATAGCTGAGAATGTGTTTCCACATAAGGAAAACAACATCATAATGTACGGGCCGAAATAGTATATGAATTTATATTAATCACTGAGAAAATGTATATGAATGGAACTAAGCTGGCAATATGTGAAGAGACCTATTGAAACAATTGAAACTACCATATTCACAATTCATCTTGATGGAAAGGCATCAAAGTGAAAGTGTAAATCATACATGAAGGCGCCAAAGTAAAAGTGTAAACTATAAATGGTTCGTCTAACAAATTAATTCAAGAGGCAATGATCCATAACTTAGAGAGGACAGGTGAAGAAGAGCCTCAAGTAATCCTGTTGTTTACTCCAGGTCATGGCAGGATAAGTATCGTGGTTAGGGTGTGCCACTCCCATCCCAAACATACTGGGTTCCATCTCCCATGTCTGCTACCTACCTCATCCTTGGGCAAGACATAACCCCATACCTACCTGCTCCTTCAGGATAGACATCTGCGAGGTCACTGTAAGATTGGATGTAAGTGGATTCACTTTGGATAAAAGCATCTACTACATGGTGAATAATGACGATGCCAGATGCAGATGTACAATATATTATCCTGTACAATGTGGTGTGTGTGTGTGTGTGTGTGTGTGTGTGTGTGCGTGTGTCTGCATGTGTGTGTGTGTGTGTATGTGTGTCTGCGTGTGTGTGTGTGTGTGTGTGTTGATTCCTGTCCCCTCTCGCAGCAGCGAGACGAGGCAGATAGGTAGCCAGACGTTGCGCGACATCACATCAAAGGCACGTTTATCCCTGACCAAGCTGTGGACGTACAACCTGGAGCTGCTGGTCCCCGGGCGCCGTTGAGTTGGCTGCCCACTGCTCCTGCTGGCCGCAGGATGGGTTAAATGCAGAGGACAATTTCCACGGGCCACCCTCCCTGCATGCGCGTGTGTGTGTTTGGCGGCCACCACTTCCCGCTGTGTGTTGTGTGGATTAATAAAGAGATCTTCTTCTTCTTCTTCTTCTCAAGGCTCCATCTTGGGTCCCTTGCTGTTCTCTATCTACATCAACGATGTAGCCAAGGTTGCTGGCAATTCACAGATCCATCTGTACGCTGACGACACCATCTTGTATTCAGCGGGCCCTTCACTCCACTCTGCGGCATCCACTCTACAAATTAGTCTTACCTCTATTGAACAGTCCTTTCACAGTCTCCATCTTCTTCTCAACTCCAAGAAGACTAAATGTATGCTCTTTGACAGAAAGCATGACATTGTTAGCACCCCTAAAATCATCTGTGCCGACGGCTCCGAGCTGGAGTTTGTTACTTCTTATAAATACCTTGGCCTCTGGCTAGACCCATCTCTCTCCTTCTCTACTCACATAAAACACCTGCAGGCCAAAGTCAAAGCTCGTCTGGGCTTCTTGTACCGTAATAAAGCTTCTTTCACCCGCTCGGCCAAACACACTCTTGTCAAGATGACCATCCTCCCTATATTTGACTATGGCGACACTATCTATAGAATGGCATCCCAGTGTGCCCTCAGAAAACTTGACATACTCCATCATTCCGCCATCCGCTTCGCCACTAGTGCACCTTTCACCACTCACCACTGTGACCTTTATAACCTGGTGGACTGGTCATCTCTTCACACCAGAAGGCTTCTTCACTGGCTTCAAGTCATTTATAAAACCATACTTGGTAAAACACCTCTCTACCTCTCCTCCCTTCTGCACGTCTCCACTTCTGTTTATAACCTAAGGTCCAGCAATTTCATCAAACTTACCATCCCCAAAGCCCGCACGGTTTTTGGCCGTAACGCCTTCCGATTTGCTGCTGCATCTGACTGGAACACCTTACAAAACACCCTCAAACTCACTGTTCTCACATCGCTCACTGCTTTTAAACAAAATCTGCAACAGATCGTAACCGACTGTTGCACCTGCTGATTGCCTCCCAATCGCATGCATAGCCCTCAGCCCCTTCTCTCCTCCCCCTAAGCCCCCTCACCTACCTCCCTCCTTCCCCCCTTTCTTCTCTCTCTCTCCCTCTGGTTCTCACTCTCCTTTTCTTTTTTCCCTTTCTCCCTCTCCTTCTTTCTCCCTTATTTATTGTAATTTTTCCTTGTATGCTATTGTACATTTTTATTTTATTTGTGTGTATGTACATAACCTTGTTTTTGTTGCAGCCTCCCACCTCCCCCTTCCCTCAAAAGGCCTTTGCTTTTTGGTCAGGCTGCTTCTGTATATAAGAATTTGTTCTTACTTGCTTGCCTGGATAAATAAAGATTAAAAATGTACAGTTTATTTTAACTTCTTCATCATCCAGACAACACGTTCAGAGGCTTGTTAAAGTTAATGAGTCACTCGATCAGGAGTTCAGGTGATCACGCCAGAAAAGACAGTTCTCACTCTGCTATTCAAATGCACCATTAGATCAACCATTTGTGACACATTTTGTCTTTTCGAGGGGTGGCAGTAGCTCAGGAGGTAAGAGGGGTTCTGGCAACAGGAAGGCCGCTGGTTCGCTCCGCCAAGCTCTGAGCAAGACGCCTACGCCTAACTGCTCCTGACGTGTTGGTTGTTACCTTGCATGGTTGTTACCTTGCATGGTTGACACCGCCGTCAGTGTATGAATGAGTGAATGTGAGGCAATACTGTAAAGCGCTATGTAAATGCAATCCATTTATGGCAAAAAGCTGAATAAAATGCTTTGTTTTGAGTGTTTATGAAAGATATTAAACAGACATTATTAAAGGCATATACATGTATAGATATAGATATATAGATATACAGATATTAAAGATATCTCTACAGACATACAGTATGTACGTACTGTATGTGTGCTGTATATACATGATGTCTTTATGAATATACACAATGTATAAAAAATATGTATTTACGAAACATGCACGTATGAGGATATACATGTATTTATGGAAGGTATACCTCCGACAGAAGGCTGCAGCACAACACAAAAAAAACCTTTTCTAAATTAACACGTAACCCATCACCCAGATTTCAAACTCTGAACTATAATTTGCGATCAATCGTGGATGAAAGACTCCAGATGAGCAGACTCCCTAAAAGACTGCTGATAAGGCAGGTGGTAATTACGTGTGTTTGGAGTGCCACTTAACTATGCAGGGAACTGTCAGAGAGTGTGTGTGTGTGTGAGTGTGGTGTGTGTGTGTGTGTGTGTGTGTGTGTGTGTGTGTGTGTGTGTGTGTGGTTTCCAGATTTCCATAATGAACCTGGAATGTGAACACCCCACTGACATTCCTGGGAGCCAATGCAGGCCTCTCAACGGTTGGTTGGAAGGCCTGCTGGGTTCTCTAATTTTGTCTGTCTTTTCACTGTCTGTTGTCTTCATGGTGTGTTGTGTGTCTGTGTGTGTTGTGTTGTGTGTTGTCTGTGTGTGGGTAGGTGTGTATGTGTGGTAGGGTGTGTGTCTGTGAGGCAGAGTGGTAGGGTGTGTCTTTGTATGTGAGGGAGAGTGGCAATGTGTGTGTGTGTGTGTGTGTGTGTGTGTACAGATGTAGTTTCACGGCCAGACAGCGTGACAGGTGGACACCTCGGCTGCCAGAGTCCAGCTATAATAGTTTGGCTGTGTTGTTGATTAGCTATTTCACGAGTACAACATCCATTCCGGTGCAGTTTATGAGCTCCAGAAACTGCCATCTCTCCGTCCCATCGCTCCGGCGGGCAGGCAGGCCGGTAATCTGCCCGCGGCTTGTTTTCCAATCAATTCTCTCATCTCATCGCACAGCTCACTTCTTATTTATCAATGTCTCCATCGCGTTGCATTTAATCCTCACACAGACACACACACACACACACACACACACACACTCACATATCGCCAACAGCCAGCGTCGTTTTGACAGCACGCCGCTGGCTTACAAGGCACACCTCTGTACGAGATTTCGCCGTGATATACACAATCTTTGGGTTGTTTATGTTAGGGTGTGTGGAGGTAAGACCCAGGCGCACAGCAATGGAGGAGGCGTAAGTTCAGGTTCAAGCCCAGACGGCGGTTTAATTCAACACAGGAGTTGCCACACAGGATGCCACATGAATAATGGGATCCGGGGGGGAGGGGCTCTGCGGGTTGGCTCGACTCAGCAGGGGGGGTCCGGGATGCTGGAGGGATGAGAAGGAGAAGGAGGGTGAGTGATAAAGATCACAGGTAAGGCAAAGGCAAAACAGGGTTGGCACAACAACTGCGTGAAGTTTAGTTGGCGAGAGAAAAAAGCACTACAAACGCTAGGGCGAAAGTAGGCTAAAGGCTATACGTTACCACCGGTAGTTTATGGTAAGATCTGGCGCTGAGTGGAGTGCAGGCCAGGTTCTTGTAGGGTTGACGGTGATTGCCGACAAGGGACAGGTGCGGTGATTGGGGATGACGAGCAGGTGAGCAGAGTCGCACTTGTGGCAGCGTCATCGCCACTCCGCCGTTGCGCATGCGCCGAAGTGCTGGGAATGTCGGGATCCGACTCAGAGAGGTGAGAGAAGTGGGAGGAGCCTGCCGAGAGGACAGAGCCGGCGGGGGACGGGGAACGTGAGAGCCTGGTGGCCAGGGGGAACTCAGGGGGACGTGAGAGCCTGGTAGCCAGGGGGAACTCAGGGGGACGTGAGAGCCTGGTAGCCAGGGGGAACTGAGGCGAGGACGGGCGAGCCGTAACAGTTTATGTGTTTAAGTTTTGATTGTGTCTATTTCCCGCCTTCCTGAGTCGGTTATGCTGCTCGTAAAACGGTTTGAATGACAACCGCAGTGAAACAAATCCAGCCGATTCACACTTTCTGTTCTGCTATAGCTCATCTCTGTGTTGTTGGAGTGTTTTTTTTTTGTTTTATGTTGGTTTCATTTTAGTTTCCTTCGTTCCGAATCAATATTATGTTGCAAAGAAAATGATTTGACAACGAGTATTGTATTTATTTCACTATTTTGTGTTATTTTGCTATTTGCCCATTGCCCTTTATCTACTAGCCAATGTAATTTTCTGTGCTCATGCGTGCAACTTTGAAGAGCTCTCTATGCACTAAAGGCAAGGCCAAAAATCAACTCGTTATGAAGTCCTGGTCTGGTCTAGACAGACAATGTGATCCACAGAGAGCTTCATCAATCAGCATCCACGTCAAAGCAGACACTCATGTAAATGCATTTGGCTTCCTCAGAGAATCCCCCTCAGAGGTCCCCCCTGACAAAGATGGCCTGTGCCTGTGAATTATTTCCGGGAACAAATACAATGTCGGCCTTTTGTATGTACTAGTGCAAAAAAGTATTGTTTTAAACCGTGCTGTACTACTCAAACTACTCGCATATACAGCATTTTTTTTGCAAAAACTGCGGTCCAAAGTGCTTCACAAGGGAAACAACACATAGACCGTTCCGCAGGCGCAATGGCGATGACGCTGCCACAAGCGCGACTCTCTGCACCTGCTCACCATCCCCAATCACCGCACCTGCTCCTGATTTGCAATCACCGCCCGCCCTACAAGAACCTGGCCTGCACTCCTCTCAGGGCCAGATCTTTCCCTAGACTACTGGTGGTAACGTATATCCCGTATCACACATTGTAGTATTTTTCTCTCGCCAACTAAACTTCTCGCAGTTGTTGTGCCAAGCCCTGTTTTTGCCTTTTGCCTCACCCGGGATCTCTATCACTCACCCACCTTCTCCTTCTCATCCCTCCAGCATCCCGGACCACTCTGCTGAGTCGAGCCAACGCGCAGAGCCCTCCCTCCGGATCCCATTATTTTTGTGGCATCCTTTGTGGCAATTCCCTTTGTTATAATTAAACCGCCCTTTGGGCTTGAACCCCAACCTACGCCTCCTCCATTTGCTGTGCGCCTGGGTCTTAACTCAACCCCCCCCTAACAGTAAGATCTGGCCATACTTGCACCCAGCCAGCAGGGAAAGCACCCCCCCCCTTGTGGACCGCTCCAGGCCCAGGACAGGGTCCTGGCTGAACACGCCCGTCTGTTCACGGAGGCAGCTGAAGCAGTCGCAGCCATCTGCCAGGAGCTCAGGGGCCTCTCAGCCATCCAGCGAGCTCAGGGGCCTCTCAGCCATCCAGCGGGCTCAAGCCGAGCAGCAGTCGACTCTCACCACCCTGGTCCATGACCTCACCAACCAGGTTCCCGCACCCCCCCAGTCCGGTCTCGTGGCAGCAGCTGCTCCCGCGCCGAGGGTGCCACCCGACCAGGAACCCCACCTTGCTACCCCGGCTCCCTACAATGGGACATTTGCCCTCTGCCGGGAGTTCCTGATGCAGTGCGAGTATGTGTTTGAGCTACAACCCAGCATGTACTCCACCGCAGCCGCCCGCATAGCCTACATGGCCAACCTGACCACGGGAAGGGCTCGCCGGTGGGTCATGGCGGGAGGCGAGGGCGCTGCGGCATATATGCAGGACTACCCGGCGTTCGTGGTGGAGTTCAGGACAGTATTCGTCCACGACGTCCACAGTCAGGACGCGGCCCGTTGTACCTGTAACTGTAACTGTACCCTGTATAGCGCGTTCCGACGTGGTCTGGGGGAGGCCATGAAGGACGCACTGTCGGGGAGTTCCACCACCCTGAACCAGCTCATCTCCCAGTCCATCATCCTCGATGAGCGTCACCGGGAACGCCAGCGGGAGAGGGCGCACCAGCAGCAGGTTTCCACCAGGCTGTCCTCCTCTCTGTCATCCAGTCTGGTCCGTCCCGTCCCTGTCGTCTCCAGACCCCAGAAACCCACCGTTGAGGAGCCCATGCAACTGGGACGGGCCCGTCTCTCCTCCACTGAGCGTGTGCACCGGAGACGGCGCGGTTTGTGCAGGTACTGCGCCAGCTCCACGCACATCGTCACCTCCTGTCCGGCTGCGCCTTCCGGAGCGTACCACCCCGGGACGCCAAAGGGAGGAGACGCACTGGGATACCGGGTGAGCCGACTAATTAATCCCCTTTCCCGGACTAACGGCGCCAGGTTTTCAGTCACTCTCGCCTGGCTGGGGCAGAGACTCACCGTGCCAGTCCTCATCGACTCCGGGGTCGACAAGAGCTTCGTAGATCGCCGGTACGCACAAGAGGCACGTCTCCCGCTTACCCCTCTGGAGAAGCCTCTCTCCGCATTCGCATTGGACGGCCACCCCATGGGTCATCCACTCCCCTGACACTCCGTTCATTCTGGGTCGCCCCTGGCTGGAACTCCACACCCCCCACGTCTGTTGGAGTACCGGACGCATTCTCAGCTGGAGTACCACCTGCCACGCCCGTTGCCTCCGGGGCGCCCAGACATCCCTCCGGGTCGAACGCTCCAGCCCTACCCCTCCCGACCTTTCCAGTAGCCCTCCGGCATACCACGATTTAGGAGAGGCTTTTAGGAAGTAGCGCGCCCGCTCTCTCCCTCCACACCGGCCCTACGACTGTGCCATCGAGCTCCGCCCTGACGCTCCCCTCCCGGCCAGTCGTCGATATAATGTTTCAATGCCGGAGAAGGCGGCGATGGACAGCTACCTGCAGGAAGGAACTTGTCACTTAGTTGTGCCCCAGTTACCGTTTCATATATTGTGTGTCACCATTTTAACGGCATCTGTTCCTCCACAATCTCTTGAGGTTCTCGAGTCGCTATTCCCTGATCACACACACATACACGTGTCTGAGTGAGCGAGCGCAGTTACATGTGAGTGCACGGGATTCTTTGACCACACACACACACACACACACACGCACACACACGCACTACAAAGCTGCAACTTTCCCGCGATGAACGACACTACTTTCCGCGCGGTTCCCTGTCGCTCTGGGCTGCCCGGGGTTGGAGGTACAGGCAGCCTCCATTACATGCACCATTGGACAATCCGCAGGGGGGGGGGGGGGGAGAGCTTTATACTTTACACCACCAGGCCCTATGACACTGCATGCATTGAATGCGTGAAGAATCGGTTCTCTTGAGCTCTGACAATCACTTCATGCCTTATTTAACTCGGAGAGACCTGTTTTTATTTTATCCTTTCCGATTTTCCCCTTTTGTATCCCGGGAGGTTGGAGATCAGAGCACCAGAGGTCGCTGGACAAAAGACCGGCGATCAAGGACCGGTCAAGATGTGTTACTCATAGCTGTACAACCCTCCAGTTCCCCAGCAGCTTCCCAGTTGTATTAGCTGGTTCACATAGTGCTGAATAGAGAGGTTAGAGCATGAAACAATACCTTGGTGACAGGACACTCACAGTGGTGAGAGTGCATGAACCGAAAGGTTCTGGGTTTAAACTTGCCTCGCAGTTGTGAATGCTCAAAACCTGCTCTATTCTTATCTTTATGTACCACAGCGATATATTGATGTCTCCTTCAACAAATGTACTTTTTGTAAGTTGCTTTGGATCAAAGCGTCTGTCAAATGCCCTAAATGGAGGCCTGCACAATTATTTGAGTTTTCAATTGATTTTGACCCACCTCTCTAATTCCTGCGATGCCCAGCACTACAAGTCCCAGCAAGCTATAGCTTGCATAGTTAGAATATAAGAACTAACTATAACTGTTTCAGCAGCAGACTGTCCTATATTTTTTACATGGCCCTCAAAGCTTTTCTAATTTTTGGTTATGGCTCCTGCATTGATTGAATTTGACACCCCTGCAATAGACAGTCCTGAATGCAAGGATCATTGCTTGATTGCGTGACATATTGAAAGAGCAAATAGGATTAAGTTGCAACCTTCATTTTTGGCACCAAAAAAAGTTACCAAAGTCTAACGATACACAGAGGCAGCGTATTACATCATCAAGCACATTAAAATAATCACGCTTTGTGCTCGATCCAGCATTGGCATCACTTTGAGGATTGCATCAGTTCGGTGGCCCCTGCTCTCATTATTATTCAGGGGCTGGTTTAAAACCAACGGGCCATTACGCTTATCCATTAAAAGTGGCTTTTTTTTACAATATTTGTACCGCGGGGCCGTTACTCAAGTAAATCTGGGCCTAAACTGAAAGAAGTCTGTACAGTCGACCATTTCCCCCCTTTCATTATTACACCTCTCTGTGTAATAATTGAACAGAGAAGAAAATAACGATGTCTTTAAATACTTAAAAATATGAACGGATATATATATAAATATATAAATATATAAATATAAATATATAAACGGATATGAAACGGACAAATACAATTGTCGGTGGAAATTACTCCCTGGTTAAATTTAGAAATAGATTTTTTCTCAGTTGTATCGAGTGCATGAGTCTCTGCTTCTTCTTGCTCAGGTATTATCATTATTATTCACACAAAGCCATGAAGAAAACATTGGCTTGTTGTTGACAGTGCATACCGCCTCAAAGGTCTCCAAAGAGCTGCAAGAATGATGGAATGTCTGTTTATATCTGTAATGGCACAACATTTTGGAAATATACCTATTTAAAGAGATTTTCAACGTACAAATTGCGCAGCTGTCACAAAGACAATCCTCTGTTGCGAACACAATCGATTTCGGTGTTCCTCAGACCCTCGCAGCCGCCAACAACACAGAACGCACATTTAGTTTCCTTGTTTCCGTGAAGAATTTTCACCGAAGAGGTAAAGTGAAATTGTCATAATTTTATATAATTTGAGAACTAGTGCCAATTATAATGATTTGCATTGCATAGTAGTTTACCTAACTTTACCTGGAGGCATTTGAAATAATCAACCATCTGTCCGCTTGTCAACTCCTTGATCATAACAGAATATAGTAACTTTCACCAGTGGCCTTTTTAGAAAACGTGTTCTTACGATTTTTATATGATTAAATGGACAATAGATCATAGATGTTCCTGGCCTGGCTACTTTCCAAAGCAATAAACAGCTGGAAGAATCATAATTTGAACTGGAAACGCTGATCTCAGTCCTATGATAAGGGCAGAATAAAATATTCGGTCGTATTAATAAGTAGGCAGTGATCAATGATGCCACCTGAACATTGACAAGAATAGAATGTAGAATAGAACCCCCTCTCCATCTAGTGAACCCACGTCCAAGGTTTACTCTTGTTTTGACTTTGTCTTCTATTCGCCTTCTTTGCCTCCTCCGTCAACCTCCATCAACTTCCACCGTCCATTGCCACTAGGGGTGTAACGGTACACAGAAGCCACGGTTCGGTACGTACCTCGGTTTTGGGGTCACGGTTCGGTACGAGTTCGGTACAACAGGAAAAAAGCAACAAAAATCCCAAATGCATAAGGCTAGGTTTCTTTTAATTTATTTTGAACAGACAGTAGTGCAAGTTATACTTAGTTCCACCTAGTGTCGTATAGTCCCGTCCCCCCTGAGATAGTTGGTACAGCCTGGCCCTGTAGTGTTTCAAGCAGTAAACACAACAGTGAACATACACTCTTGCATCGGTCATATTTGTCTATGTAGGGGCTGATAAAAAACAAAGAAGGCAAATTGTGCCAATCAGTCTACAAAACTGAAAAGCATTCTTCTTATGTTATAATGAAGCATACAAAATAATATCAATAAAAATAAAACTTGTGAACAGTGTTCAATTTGTTCCACTTAGCCTATTATTTACATACATTCAAAGCTTAAGCCAACCCTCCAAAAAAAGACAGGAAAACAAAACATGCCTAGTCAGGGGAGGTATAGAGGTAGCAGGCCAGGTTAGTAGTTTGCAACTGGAACCTTCATTATATAAATAAAGAAACTCAACTTTTCCATATATGTATTATAGTTAAATGTAAACAGGCAAACATACACTGTCCATAGGCCATAAATGTGTTAGTTGGGATGACAGTCAGAACCTAAAATGGTTCAATAGCCCAACACTGAAAGCAGGCTAATGTTCTGAAAATACTACAAAATACACTATACACAAGGAGTTGTTTAATTATTCGGACCTAGGGTGTTGCAAAATAAAAAGCAATCAGAATGAATAACATCCTGGTGTGGAAATAACTAATATGTCACATTTGTGATTATACTTGTGAGTCTGAAAGGTATATGCATGCTCTTAAAGGTACTAGCTTCATTCTTTTATCAGAATCTCCATCGCCGCGTGTAAGTCCACTGCGAACACCGACTTTTCCACACAGGCTGATTTGAAAGTAAGCAGGGCGGGTCTTCTAGCTTGTTCTCAGTTGCACTACGCGGTGTAAATGACGTACGGCAAGTGTCGCCGCAGCGTGTTATTACGACCCGCCCACGTCGAGGAGGTCTATATGGTACTCAGTTGTAATGTTGAAACAGAACCGGAAAAGTAACCCATGCGTGCTTAAGGCCGTATCGCGCTGGTACCAGTGACCGTGGAAAAGGGGCAATAGTCAACGTGAACGCGTCCGCTTCATCTTGTTTAGGTCTTCTTCTGCTGTTCTTGTTCCTTAATGGCGGTCGGCGAACAGCGTTGAGGTGCTTTATCGCCACCTTCTGGATTGGAGTGTGACTCAGACGTATTCGTCGTATGGCTGCACGTACCGAACCGTGAAGTCCGTACCGTGAAGTCGCGGGACGAATACACGTACCGTTACACCCCTAATTGCCACTACTGGGCTTGTATAGTAAAGTCATGCCCCGTGGCAGCATAGTGAAACAGAGGCTTATAGAGAACCAAATGTAATGCATATGGCGTCATTATTCTATTCAATCAGTATTTACTTCATATTTATAAGTCAAAGGAAAAATTATGAATACAGCCACTATAAATAACTGCATTGAGGATAGCTCTGATTATGAGTTTGTGTCCCCACAATGAAAAACCAACATAAATAATTAACTTATTCTTTGTCTGTTTGTTATGAACTGAGCAGAGAACTTGGTGGGTATCGGGGTGGGTGGAAAATGAGCTGTCGCTAATATTGTCCTATCTTCTATCTTTCATCTATTAATATCATAATAACGTACCTCAGTATTTTCATTGCAGTTGCGGTGATACATTTTCCTCCTTTTACTTCTAACCCCCCATTATAATTTGGATCATAAACTCACTGTTGACATGGTTTCTGTGTTTCTGTCTGATGTTCAAATCAAATGTAAAAATAAAGAAACATTTGGGTGTTGCTGACTAGATTGGCCGTGGAACATATTTTATTATAAAAACATAGTTGCCATCTTGGAAGAATATGTGCTATAGGAAAACTGAGTGTTGAAGAGGTGGGGGTCGAACAGGAAGGAGGAGGAAGTCTCGAACGGTGGGTCTCCAGGAGGACAGAGAACAAAGACAAGAACACGCCTCCAACAGAATAGATGAATTGATTAAGACAAGCAAATGGTCATATGCAAATAGGAGACAATAGGTCTCAGAAGTGAATCTCAGACAGTATGGCACCAGGAATCAACTCAGACCCAAACTGGGATTTTCCATATCTATGAGAGACGTTCGCTGAGTGGGAAAAATGTAAACTGTTATGGGACAGACAGAAGGCAATAGCAGGTGCCTCAGATAGAGCTCAAGGTTGAAATAGACAACAGCAAGTCTGTCCATGCCACTTCCACTTCCACTTCCACTTCCACTTCCACTTCCACTTCCACTCCTCTTCCAACTCTCTCTCCTCGACTCTCTCCACCACCCAGGTCCTCTCTTATTTATGTCCTGCAGGCATGGCATTGATTGGCTGCCGCCGAGTTCCTTCAACGAGGCGCAGCCAATTCCAATAAGGCTGATTGCCTGCCTCACAACCCTTGTCTCATGGGCTCCCTCTGGGGGCCGAATGGGGAATTTCGGCCCCCCATACGGTTTCCACAATATAGAGACAGAATAATGATGTGAATGTTGCAGGGTCTTCAATACATTTCCTCTGCTAGGCCTATGTGCTAGAGCCTGTTCTGGCATGTTCTGCTCGTAGAGTTTTCGCTTCCATGGTGCTGAATGCCGGCGCCGTTGCCTGAACTTGTATCACCGTGTGAACAAACTGACGCATTCCAGCACAAATAGGAAAGCATTTAAGCAACGACAGTGTTGGTATTTGCCGCTACAGACAGGATTGGGGAGGCAAACCGTCCGAGTTTCTCTATGATTTTGCAAGATTGTTTCAGCCGCCTGATGGTTTTTAGGTCATGATTCAATTCACTGGGTCAATCCTGTCAGTCCAAGAATACCAAATGGAGGAGTTTTTTTGTCACGACAAAGCAAAGAGCTGTAGGACACACCTCTCATACAGACTGAGAGGCATCTAGACACATTCAAACAGGTTTGTCTGTGTGACACTGGATGGATGTAATGCTGCTAACAGGATGCCGGCGCAGCAACTAAAGTTTGGAGTTGGAGAACTAGGCTATTTATTCAAGTAACCAACATATTCTACATGAAATTATTTGAAATTTATACTTCACATGGGGCTATTTTCCTGTATTATCTCCAGCAGTTTCAATTGGGTGAATGTGATTAATGTGGAAAAAAACTAATTGAGGCCAGATAACTTTGATGAAAAAAAACTATATTCTTCTTCTTCTTCATCTTATATTCTACCTAGATATATAAAAAAAATGTATATATATATACTGTGGCAGCCGGCGGCGAGCGCCCCAGGGGGAAGTCATTAATGGGCGATCCGTCAGGTGGCAGGGGAAAACCGCCTGCCGGTATATAGACGTCATCGGCAAATCAGCCGCACCCGCGAACGGGGCCAGGTGCGGCACATTACGAGGATAATTAAGACAGGATCAAGAAGTCGACGGAGTAGCTGAGGCGAAACCTGGGAGGAGATTGCTGTGTGCCCGTGTTGTGTGAGTAGAGAAGGAGTGAGCTGTGTACCCGTGACCGTATGAGAACCCGGTTCGTACCCGACCCCGGCCTGTCTGACTACCCAAACCCAAGCCCAGCCCTGGACCGTATGAGAACCCGTCTCCGTGTACCGACCCCTGCCTCCGGACCAAGACCCTTCTCTTGGATTACTGACTTGCTGACGCTAACGTCGACCTCTCCTTTCCCCAAAACAGCAATAAACTTGTGATTGAATCTGAGTTATCCTGGTGAGGACCTTGGACTCCTACCACCCAGGAGTCTGTCACAATACTGTATTCCTCTATGTTTTTGAATATATGTGTTGTGCGCAGTTTCGAGTGGTCATCTACTGTGGCTGGAGTTTGGGTTCTGGTTCAGGTTCAGGTTCTGGATTGTCTGTAGCAAAGCAGCGAGCTCGGAAATCAATGTGACACAAGGCAGTATCACTCGGAATGATTCAAAGTTTATTCAGATACATAGAGCATATATACATTTTGGGATAGAAAAACCAGAGGAGCATTTACATGTAGACACAACAAAGCAGATATGGAGACACACCCCCCACGATGACCTCCCATTCCCACCAAGGACAGCAAGGTCTCACGTTGACCTCCCATTCCCACGTTCGACGACAACGACACTCGAGGACAACACCAGCGAGTGCATCTCAGAGGCATCCCAGGGCCAACAGATAAGAGTGAAGCTAACTAGTCACGTAGGCCAAACAGCTAACTAGTCATGTAGGCCACACGGCAGAGTGGAAAGTTACTGGCCCACAATATTAATACAAACTCGAAGCCATGAGCAGTGTTTAATACAAAAAAAGTACAAAATGTCGCTTGTAAGCAAATCACACAAATGTCATTGGACACAGATTAGTTCGGGAAAAAATCTGGTACCTTCTGCGGGTGATCAAGGGAGTATACAACATGACACAACAAACAAAACCCCCCAAAACATTCAAGATTATATATATTTTTCAATCATAATCATAATCACAAGCAAAGTTTTTCCCAAAGGTATTGATAAAATGTTTTGCTTTGCCTAATCTATTGATTAATCTATAATCTACAAAGAACGTGAAGGTCATGGATGTACGTGATTGTCAAAGTACATTATGTGTTATGTGTTATGTATTATGTGTTATGCAAAACAGAGCCGGCTTGGACTACCTTTTAGCGGCTGCAGGTGGTACATGTATGGTAATAGATATGGAATGTTGTACTGATATCATTGACACATCTGAAAATATCACTGACATTTTAGATGATATGCACAAGAACATTGATGAACTGCACGAACGCAACTCTGAGAAATGGGATCCATTGGGCGAATGGTTAGGAAAACTAGGTAATTCCATTCTGAAGTATGTGCTCTATGTGGTAGTCATACTACTCTTCATAGTATTTGTTGGGAGTTGTGGATGTATTGATCGTGTGGGCCGGTAACTTTCCACTCTGCTGTGTGGCCTACGTGACTAGTTAGCTTCACTCTTATCTGTTTTCCCCGGGAGGCCTCTGAGACGCACTCGCAGCTGTTGTTGTGGGAACCGGTTGCGTCTTCTATCTGGACTGGCGGTCCCACGCAAGGGCTCAACGTGAGACCTTGCAGTCTCTGCACCTCTTTGTGTGGCACGGGAGGCCATGATACCCGTGCTTCAAGTTAACTGTTTGTCTGTCTGTTACATCCCCACGTGGGGCCTGGGGTCCTGGCGTCTCCGGATTGGCTGTCTGGGGTGTGGGGACGGAAGGGTCTCCATGGACGGCCTTGTTGTCCCTGCTCCCTGAATGGCTGTCTTGGAGGCGTTTCTATGTCTGTTGTGTCTATATGTAAATGCTTCTCTTTCTCCCATGCAAACTGTATATATGCTCTGTGTATGTAAATAAACTTTGAATCATTCCTGGTGATGCTGCCTTGTGTCACATTGATTCCCGAGCTCGCTGCTTTGCTACAGACAATCCAGAACCTGAACCTGAACTCCAGCCACAATAGATGACCGCTCGGAACTGCGCACAACAATTTGGTGTCAGAAGTGGGATACTGGACAGAGGTAAGTTTCAATCTTATTTTTTTAATAAGAATTGTGCTTACTCTCTCTCCGGTATTCCCAATTAGGACTTAGATGCGCATAAGAATAAGATAAAAAAATAAATAAAATAAAAATAACATAAAAATAAATAAGACAAAATACAATAAAATAAAAAAAATACAAATACAAGATGAATCGCCGATAGGAGTAGCTATCCTGAATCGGATACCCAGTGTAGCTGGATCTAATATTGGGAAGGCCCGGTCTCTGTAAGAGACGCGGATGCCCGGTCGCCGTACGCGGATTCCCGGTCGGCGTACGCGGATGCCCCGTCTGTTAAGACGTGAGATGCCGGTCGGCGAACGCGGATGATCGGACTCAGCAGGTAAACACTGCCTGAAACCGAATGCCCCTGGTTGTAGAGCGTTTACATTCCCTACAACCCGGTCTCAGCCTCTCAGAGAGGCACGGTGAACAAAAAATACAAAAATAAACATAAAAATAAATAAGACAAAATACAATAAAATTAAAAAAAAAGTAAAAAGGGAGGGAAGAATCTCTACCGCTCAGCCACAGGCATTCAGGGTCAACCAGCGCTGGGGACTCTTATCAAGAGTTCAGGGAAATTCCCCCCTCACCAAACTGAGGAAGAGGGACCCGCCCGGAGAGACCCTGTGTGTGAGCGATAGTTCTTTCACTGCCCGACGGACCTGTTTCGGTACGGGGATACTCGTCAAAATAGTAGTATTTGGTGGCCTGGTTCTGGTGAAGGATTGTCTGACGGGGGTTGGAAATGGGGAAATCAGAAAGCAAAAGTTGTATAAAATGGCTAAAATCCTCCCGAATAACGTCTCTAATTTCACGTCTAAAGTAGCCACTGGCCCGAATATATGAGAGGGTGCGACACATCCCAATAAAAGGACTATTGTGTCTGAACTCCGAGTCTGGGTCCTGCGTTTGGGTTCTCCGCCGCCCCCCCTTAACAGAGGCGTGGCCTTATAAGCAGGGTGCTGGCGGCAATATTGAAAGTGACACCTAATTAGCCGCGTGCTCGGTGGCGATGGACACAGATGGAGCACCGCCTCACGCTCCTGCATGCCGGAGAAGGAGGAGGAGAGGAGAGTTTTCCAGTTTCTTTTTATTTAGAGAGGAGAGAGTGAGTGATGGAAACGGGTTTCTGCTTCTTCCGCTGAACAAAGCATCTATACAGAGCAGTTACATCACTCGGGCCCTCATTAGCGTGGTCTGTTATTTAGGGAGGCTATGGCTGCGGGGACCAGGCTCCTACCTAAGCGAGCCCTTCTGTACCTCATAGTTCTATACCTGCGCCCAGATGGCAGTGGGATGAGGTGGAGATTGAGTGGGTGTGTGATGTCCTGTTCTATGAAATCAGGTGGCAAAACCCAAGGGTCCACCAAGAGCTGATGTGTGAGCATGGATGGGAGGGGCCAATTGTCATGTCAGTCTACACCAATAAGCTCCAGTTTCTCAGACTAGCTCTTTTAAAACTCCCTCGAAGTAATGTGCTTTCCCAGACTCCCAGTGTCCAGTACCCAGGGCTGTGATGGATTTGGGACAGCCCTGGGGGAGGGAGGGACTATGTATGGCTAAATCATTGTAAAACCTGCAGTAAGTGGTGTATGTGTTGGCACACATCACCATGAATCAATAAACACACGCAGAGAGAGTAACCAGCGTGGTTTTGCGTTCATGGCTTTGATGCAACGCTGACGGTCTCCTTTTATCTGTCTTGTTTGTCCACCCTTTTGCCTATCACATGGAAAAATGAACACATACTGTATGTGGTAAAAATTATAAGCCAAACTAAAACTCCCCAAAGGAGCCTCAGATGGTGTCGCCACCACACGAGGTGACCATTACAAAAGCCTTGATGTTGCCAAAGGCGTATACGGATTAAATAAAGAACACAGGCGAAACACATTTCGGGGACAATTATCTCCATTTCCAATGCCATTCATTTAGGGGTTGACAGTTTGTCAACCTCATTATGCTAATTAGACGCTAAGTCTGTGGGAGCCGCCTGTAGCGCTAAATCGGACCAGGTGCTCGTGGCGGTGCGCTTTGTCCGCTCACCTGTTCCCCCGCTTTGTTGGGGAGGACGTAATTACAGGAGGCCATTATTCGTGATGAACACTCTCGTGGAGGCAAGGGTCATACACAAAACGGGTTCTCAGACGGTCAAAAGGTCAGGGCACACAGCCACTTCTTTCTCTCTGCAGAACTCACTCGTCGTCGTCGTCGTCGTCGTCGTCGTCGTCGTCGTCGTCGTCGTCGTCTCCACTCTTCCTACTCCTACTCTCTCTCCTCGACTCTCTCCACCACCCAGGTCCTCTCTTATTTATGTCCTGCAGGCAGGGCATTGATTGGCTGCCGCCGAGTTCCTTCATCCAGGCGGCTCTGGAGCAGGTACCTCTTGTACCGCACCCCCTTCCGGCTCATCTGCACCTCCTCTCGGTTCATCTGTGGCCCCTACTCTCGGTTCGTCTGCGGCCCCTCCTCTCGGTTCGTCTGCAGCACCGCCTCCCGGGTCATCTGCGGCACCGCATCCCGGGTCGTCTGCTGCACCGCCTCCCGGGTCGTCTGCTGCACCGCCTCCCGGGTCATCTGCTGCACCGCCTCCCGGGTCGTCTGCTGGAGCCTGGAGCTCTTTGGCCTAGCCCTCCAGCTGCTCCCTCATCTGGATCTGCATGGCCTCCAGCTCCTGGTATGCACCCTGGGTTTCAGCCTGCATGGCCCCCAGCTCCTTCATCATGGCCTCCACCTGGCCCGCCTTCTGCTTCTCTACCTGCAGCTCCTGGCTGAGCTGCTTCACCTGGTCCTTGGCCATGGAGGCCTCCTCCTGGAGAGAGAGGAGTCGCTCTCTCTCCTGGACCTGTGGGTCAGCCCTGGCAGTAGCCTCAGCCCTCTGCTTCTTGGCAGATTTCTTCTTCTTGCTGGACGCGGCGGGGGGAACGTCGTCCTGGGCCCTGGTCTCAGGCATCAGGGGAGCCCCCATCTCTGCCTCTTCATTGGCGCCCTTGTGAGCCCCGGGGCCCGGGACGCCGGTTTCAGCGGCCGTCTGGGGCTCAGCGCTCCTCCCCCCGCCCTGGATCTGGGTCTGGAGCTCTTCCAGACCTCCTCCTCCTCCTCCTCCTCCTCCTCTTTCTCCTCCACGTCCGCTCCTTCTTCCTCTCCCACTTCCACTTCCACTTCCACCACTTCCACTTCCTCCACTTCCACTTCCACCACTTCCAACACAACCACTTCCACCACAACCACTTCCACTTCCAACACAACCACTTCCACTTCCACTTCCACTTCCACTTCCACTTCCACTTCCACTTCCACTTCCACTTCCACTTCCACTTCCACTTCCACTTCCACCACAACCACCTCCACTTCCAACTCTCTCTCCTCGACTCTCTCCACCACCCAGGTCCTCTCTTATTTATGTCCTGCAGGCATGGCATTGATTGGCTGCCGCCGAGTTCCTTCAACGAGGCGCAGCCAATTCCAATAAGGCTGATTGCCTGCCTCACAACCCTTGTCTCATGGGCTCCCTCTGGGGGCCGAATGGGGAATTTCGGCCCCCCATACGGTTTCCACAATATAGAGACAGAATAATGATGTGAATGTTGCAGGGTCTTCAATACATTTCCTCTGCTAGGCCTATGTGCTAGAGCCTGTTCTGGCATGTTCTGCTCGTAGAGTTTTCGCTTCCATTGGTGCTGAATGCCGGCGCCGTTGCCTGAACCTTGTATCACCGTGTGAACAACTGACGCATTCCAGCACAAATAGGAAAGCATTTAAGCAACGACAGTGTTGGTATTTGCCGCTACAGACAGGATTGGGGAGGCAAACCGTCCGAGTTTCTCTATGATTTTGCAAGATTGTTGTCAGCCGCCTGATGGTTTTTAGGTCATGATTCAATTCACTGGGTCAATCCTGTCAGTCCAGAATACCAAATGGAGGAGTTTTTTTTGTCACGACAAAGCAAAGAGCTGTAGGACACACCTCTCATACAGACTGAGAGGCATCTAGACACATTCAAACAGGTTTGTCTGTGTGACACTGGATGGATGTAATGCTGCTAACAGGATGCCGCCGGCGCAGCAACTAAAGTTTGGAGTTGGAGAACTAGGCTATTTATTCAAGTAACCAACATATTCTACATGAAATTATTTGAAATTTATACCTTCACATGGGGCTATTTTCCTGTATTATCTCCAGCAGTTTCAATTGGGGTGAATGTGATTAATGTGGAAAAAAACTAATTGAGGCCAGATAACTTTGATGAAAAAAAACTATATTCTTCTTCTTCTTCATCTTATATTCTACCTAGATATATAAAAAAAATGTATATATATATACCTGTGGCAGCCGGCGGCGAGCGCCCCAGGGGGAAGTCATTAATGGGCGATCCGTCAGGTGGCAGGGGAAAACCGCCTGCCGGTATATAGACGTCATCGGCAAATCAGCCGCACCCGCGAACGGGGCCAGGTGCGGCACATTACGAGGATAATTAAGACAGGATCAAGAAGTCGACGGAGTAGCTGAGGCGAAACCTGGGAGGAGATTGCTGTGTGCCCGTGTTGTGTGAGTAGAGAAGGAGTGAGCTGTGTGCGCGTGACCATATGAGAACCTGCTTCGTGCCCGACCCCCGCCTGTCTGACTACCCGAACCCAAGCCCAGCCCTGGACCGTATGAGAACCCATCTCCATGTACCGACCCCTGCCTTCGGACCCAGATCCTTCTCTTGGATTACAGACTTGCTGACGCTAACGTATACCTCTCCTTTCCCCAAAACAGCAATAAACTTGCCATTGAATCTGAGTTATACTGGTGTGGACCTTGGACTCCTACCACCCAGGAGTCTGTCACAATACTGTATTCCTCTATGTTTTTGAATATATGTGTTGTGCGCAGTTTCGAGTGGTCATCTACTGTGGCTGGAGTTTGGGTTCTGGTTCAGGTTCAGGTTCTGGATTGTCTGTAGCAAAGCAGCGAGCTCGGAAATCAATGTGACACAAGGCAGTATCACTCGGAATGATTCAAAGTTTATTCAGATACATAGAGCATATATACATTTTGGGATAGAAAAACCAGAGGAGCATTTACATGTAGACACAACAAAGCAGATATGGAGACACACCCCCCACGATGACCTCCCATTCCCACCAAGGACAGCAAGGTCTCACGTTGAACTCCCATTCCCACGTTCAATGACAGCGACACTCGAGGACAACATCAGCGAGTGCATCTCAGAGGCATCCCAGGGCCAACAGATAGGAGTGAAGCTAACTAGTCACGTAGGCCAAACAGCTAACTAGTCATGTAGGCCACACGGCAGAGTGGAAAGTTACTGGCCCACAATATTAATACAAACTCGAAGCCATGAGCAGTGTTTAATACAAAAAAAGTACAAAATGTCGCTTGTAAGCAAATCACACAAATGTCATTGGACATAGATTAGTTCGGGAAAAAATCTGGTACCTTCTGCGGGTGATCAAGGGAGTATACAACATGACACAACAAACAAAACCCCCCAAAACATTCAAGATTATATATATTTTCATCATAATCATAATCAAAGCAAAGTTTTTCCCAAAGGGTATTGGATAAAATGTTTTTGCTTTGGCCTAATCTATTGATTAAATCTATAATCTATACAAAGAACGTGAAGGTCAACTGGATGTAACGTGATTGTCAAAGTACATTATGTGTTATGTGTTAATGTATTATGTGTTTATGCAAAACAGAAGCGCGGCTTTGGACTATCCTTTTAGCGGTCTGCAGGTGGTACATGTATGGTATTAGATATGGAATGGTTGTACTGATATCATTGAGCACATCTGAACTATCACTGACCATTATTATGAATGATATGCTACAAGAACAAATTGATGAACTGCAGCGAACGCAACTCTGAGAAATGGGGATCCATTGGCGAATGGTTAGGCAAAAAACTAGGTAATCCAATCTGAAGTATGTCTCTATGTGGTGTCATACTACTCTTAAAACTGTTGGGAGTTGTGGATGTATTGATCGTGTGGGCCGGTAACTTTCCACTCTGCTGTGTGGCCTACGTGACTAGTTAGCTTCACTCTTATCTGTTTTCCCCGGGAGGCCTCTGAGACGCACTCGCAGCTGTTGTTGTGGGAACCGGTTGCGTCTTCTATCTGGACTGGCGGTCCCACGCAAGGGCTCAACGTGAGACCTTGCAGTCTCTGCACCTTTTGTGTGGCACGGGAGGCCATGATATCCGTGCTTCAAGTTAACTGTTTGTCTGTCTGTTACATCCCCACGTGGGGCCTGGGGTCCTGGCGTCTCCGGATTGGCTGTCTGGGGTGTGGGGACGGAAGGGTCTCCATGGACGGCCTTGTTGTCCCTGCTCCCTGAATGGCTGTCTTGGAGGCGTTTCTATGTCTGTTGTGTCTATATGTAAATGCTTCTCTTTCTCCCATGCAAACTGTATATATGCTCTGTGTATGTAAATAAACTTTGAATCATTCCTGGTGATACTGCCTTGTGTCACATTGATTCCCGAGCTCGCTGCTTTGCTACAGACAATCCAGAACCTGAACCTGAACTCCAGCCACAATAGATGACCGCTCGAAACTGCGCATAACAATTTGGTGTCAGAAGTGGGATACTGGACAGAGGTAAGTTTCAATCTTATTTTTTAATAAGAATTGTGCTTACTCTCTCCGGTATTCCCAATTAGGATTTAGATGCGCATAAGAATAAAATAAAATAAAAAAATAACATAAAAATTAATAAGACAAAATACAATAAAATAAAAAAAAATACAATACAAGATGAATCCCCGATAGGAGTAGCTATCCTGAATCGGATACCCAGTGTAGCTGGATCTATATTGGAAGCCCGGTCTCTGTAAGAGACGCGGATGCCCGGTCGGCGAACGCGGATGCCCGGTCGGCGAACGCGGATGCCCCGTCTGTAAGACGTGGATGCCCGGTCGGCGAACGCGGATGATCGGACTCAGAGGTAACATGCCTGAACCGAATGCCTGGTTGTAGAGGTTTAATTCCTACAACCCGGTCTCAGCCTCTCAGAGAGGCACGGTGAACAAAAAAAATACAAAAATAAACATAAAAATAAATAAGACAAAATACAATAAAATTAAAAAAAAAGTAAAAAGGGAGGGAAGAATCTCTACCGCTCAGCCACAGGCATTCAGGGTCAACCAGCGCTGGGGACTCTTATCAAGAGTTCAGGGAAATTCCCCCCTCACCAAACTGAGGAAGAGGGACCCGCCCGGAGAGACCCTGTGTGTGAGCGATAGTTCTTTCACTGCCCGACGGACCTGTTTCGGTACGGGGATACTCGTCAAAATAGTAGTATTTGGTGGCCTGGTTCTGGTGAAGGATTGTCTGACGGGGGTTGGAAATGGGGAAATCAGAAAGCAAAAGTTGTATAAAATGGCTAAAATCCTCCCGAATAACATCTCTAATCTCACGTCTAAAGTAGCCACTGGCCCGAATATATGAGAGGGTGGGAGACCCAAACTGGGGTTTTCCATATCTACGAGAGACGTTCGCTGAGTGGGAGAAATGTAAACTGTTATGGGACAGACAGAAGGCAATAGCAGGCGCCTCAGATAGAGCTCAAGGTTGAAATAGACAACAGCAAGTCTGTCCATGATCCAAGCAAGCAAAACCCAGAACTACTGTACATAGGACCATGAAAGTGCAATCATGGCATTATTTTAAAACCCGTGAGGATACGGAAGAGGAAAGGAAAAACAAAAAAAACAAACCTAACTATATATTTCAAGAGAGTTGTTGGCAGTGTGTGTGTGTGAGTGGTAGAGAGAAAAGGAAAAGGGCCATTGGTTGGTTCTCCTCTCTATGAAAGTCCAGACACGCTGCGCTGACTGTCCACACACATACTGTACATTGTCATAACAAAAATTAAGTTACAAGATACTTTGATGTGTTCCCAAGTGTTCCCTCTGATTCTATGCTGGACAATTTGGAGTATTTTGCAGTTGTCTGTAGAGTTTGTGTGGCATTGACACAAGTTAAAAAAAACTATTGGTATAGAGATTGCTGTGTATTGGATGGATTGTAGAGAAAATGCTGTGAAGGCGCCCTCTGTGCTCCTCCAAGGTCCACTAACAGGTTATTTATAGAACGGCGGTACAGAGGTGCAGCACAGCAAGCTATCACAATATAATTTTTTCATAATATAGACAACTTTGCTGCCTGATATTGTGTTCACCTAATTAAGAATTTTTTATTTTTTTTTTATAAATGAATAAATTTAAAAATACAAATAAAAAGTGCCAATCCTATTAAGTAGTGTTCATCTAATCGAGAAGTGGTAAAGCATACAGTAAGGATGGAGAAGCGTACTATGGGGTTGGGGACATGCTGGCCACCCAGACTATGACGTACAGAATGATCAGTGTTTTCGTTGTGGGAGATTTGGACATTGGGCGAGAGATTGTAAGGAGGGACAAAACGGCAACTATTGCAACGGCCCCCATCAAGGGACAAACCCCCCGCCACACGCCCCCCACCACACGACACACCCCTCAGCCCCTGCTGCAGAGCCAGACAGACACACACACACACACACCAACAGTGGGCCAGCCCAGATTTCCTATGCAGTGGAATCCCAAACAGCATAGATCAGATAAACAATAGGGTTGCCCACAGAGTGGAGTCTGAACATGAACTGGATCAGTTAAAGGAACCTTTTCAGGTGTTTGCAGATGAACAACAAACCTAAAACAATACTCACTGTATTGTATCACCATAGAGGATAACCACAAACATGCTTTACGCCACTTCTTCACCTGGTGACTGTTAACCTCTGAATTAAATTCTAATACAAATTTGCATGATTATGAATAGCTCTCCACTTAGTCTATTGGGAAGGGATCTAATGTGGAAACAATCTGATCCATTGACATTCGGAAGTTATGGGTTTACCTTGCAAACGGCAACCACTAATGGTGCTTATAGATGGAACAACCAAACTGCCAGAACAGGAAAATAAACACTCACACACCACCCCCCCCCCCCCCCCCCTCCACCTCATGGAAATCCAGTTGAGGTTTACTCTGACACTAACACATCAGATGAGATAAACGGATAACATGACAATGATATTAACATGGACATTTCTCAACCCCCAACCACCCACCCTCACACACAGGCTAAGTTCCCTGTTGTGTCTCCATCACGGCCACACGTGATTGAACGATATGGCAGATGACTCGATCCCTGTTCCTCCACAACTGCAACCTACACCACTTATCCTATGGGCTGAACATAAGCATCAGTGGGGATTTATTGATTGTACCTCATATTCGGCATCCTGCAACAATCCAGTATGGAAGGCTGGTTAGCCTATGACGGGTAAGATCCCACCTTGAAACCCCGGGACAACCTAAGGCAGGCACAGTCACGATTACTTGGCCAAGTCACTGTGAGCGCTGACTCACTGGATCATAGAGTGACAAGAGGACGAAAGAACAGGAGAAGCCGATTTGGGGTTGGGAGATGGAGAAGGGAGAGGGGTCAGATGTCAGCTCAGGCAGCAGAAGTGTTGGCCTTAACTGGGGCATCTATATTTTTTTTCTGGTGAATCCCTCATGGTATATACTGATTGGCAATAGGCTTTTAGTGTAAAATGGACTTTGGCAATAGTTACAAAACAACTGGTGGTAAACCCATGTATCACATCAAATTTTGGTTTAAATTTTACTGGCTTCAAGTTCCCTTCCAACTAGATTGGCTAGAGATAATAAGGTTAAAGATCATAGCACCACTGGAGACATACATGTAGTGAATAAGGACTTAGCTGTTATGGCAGCTGGATGGGCTGAACAAGAGGGCTCTACATCACCATAGTGCACAGAGTGGGTAGGCATGTTTATGGTTGTGCTCTGATGCTCTACTTTGGTAGCTTGATTCGCAGATTATTCAACCCCTGAATCCCAACCCCATAAAAACAGAAGTTTGTGTGGCTCGGCAGCGATTCCTGATGAACACGTAATCCTGACTGGTGGATTGACAAACAACAACGATAAAGCAGTCTGTTGGCTAAACTCCGCCACAGAGCGATTTGGCCATAAATTACCATCAGTTGCAATTTTTATAGTTATTGAAGTGATGGCACTGATTTGACTTACTAATGCTCTCGTGATCAGGTGGACTCCATATTAGGCAGACAAAGTATACAAGATTTGATATTTTCTCCTTTTGATTGGATTGATTGTCGTTGATCATATAGCTTTGGCTTGGATGCCATAATACTAACATTCCTTACAATATGATTGATATGTCATATTTCTTAAGACACAAACATCTTTTAAAGGAGAGATGACGAGTGTGGGATGGAGCCAACACACATAAACGCTGATGAGAAGTTGATAGTTGATATTAGATATTGGCTTAAAAAGGCCTTACTATCTCAGGTTCAGACAGTTTGGTATGGAATTGGTCATCTGCCTATAGCATTGACAACTATCACTCTTATTCTTATTATTTGTATTATTGTCCGACATTTTCGTGGTATGTCTAATGTCGGCCAAACGGGGGTCGTAACAGACATAATGGTGAGATTTTGTATTCTTGGAGTACAACAAACTAATAAATTAACGAGCAAAAAAGAGAATGCACGAACAGTGGTGAAAATACTAATTAAAGAAATTATTCGGTGAGACGGAAGACTAGTATACATAAAAGTAACACAACTACTATAGCGTATAGCTGGATTACCATAGTCCAGCATGGTGGAAAGCATGAATAGGACCAAAAGAGATTATGGACAGACTTTGCTACATGCCTTCCCATCTAAAATCAGAATAACTCCAAATGTTACAAGCAAAATATCTAAATTCTCGAAGTATTAATGCGAAGACCATTTCCAACTCCTTGGGTGCGGGGCAGGGGTGGTCCATGTCTACCTGGGGACATGGACACTGTTTTGTGTGATTATATCGATGCACTTGTTAAGAAATTGAATGGCATCTATGGTGATGTGTCTTCTTCTCCTTCTCTTCCCTTTCTCTGCAGGACAGCCGATCCACCCATTTCTGCCTGGCGACCTGGTCCTAATCAAAATACTCAACCCAAGGAAAGTCGGGGACGCCCGATATGGCCAACCAGCGGAGATCACAAACCAGGACTGTGGTTCCAACCGATGACCAACCACAATGAATCTACACCAGCCCCGGGCGGGAATCGATCCCAGGACCATAATATATCATTCCCATAATAGCACTTGTCATATTGTGTTTCATGGTATTTTGTATAGGACTGATGTGTTTGAGGGTTTGTTTGAAGAAAACAATGTCTACACTGTCAGTTAATGAAGCGCTTGTTATGCATCCCCCTTCCTCATATCACAAGATACCAGACCCTAGTCGACCATATCTCTCAGATTCGAATGATTGGCCCTATAATCCAGATAATGTTGAGGCCTACCAGTTACAAGTTATAATGCCTATGGCACCGCAGAACTAGGATGAATACAACCAAAATGCATAATGTTGACTTACACAGTGACCAGCCTATCGGGGACACCTCCTGTGGCCCTCACACCCCCAACCACTCAAAATAAAAATTGTACTCAGGAGCGACAAATATGGTGTTGATAAACTCACATGGATCTACCACAGAATACATAATAGATAACACATAACACATATTGTACTTCGACAATCACGTACATCCATGACCTTCAGGTTCTTTGTAAATTATAGATCAATCAGTAGATTAGGCAAAGCAAAGATTTTTATCAGTACATTTGATGAAAAGACTTTGCTGGTGATTATGATGATGATGATTGAAAAATATATATACTATTGGGTTTTTTGTGTGTCATGTTGTATACTCCCTTAATCACCCGCAGGAGTTACCAGATTTTATCACGAACTAATCTATATCCAATAACATTTGAGTGTGATTTGCTTACAAGCGACATTTTGTACTTTTTGTATTAAACACTGCTCATGGCTTAGAGTTTGAAATAGGATGTTTCTAGTGAACCCCCTTGTCCTAAACGAGGAGGGGACCACAACTCCTGTTCTCAATTATTCTGTTAGAATAAAAGAGGGCAACTGTTGGGAGTTGTGGATGTATTGATCGTGTGGGCCGGTAACTTTCCACTCTGCTGTGTGGCCTACGTGACTAGTTAGCTTCACTCTTATCTGTTTTCCCCGGGAGGCCTCTGAGACGCACTCGCAGCTGTTGTTGTGGGAACCGGTTGCGTCTTCTATCTGGACTGGCGGTCCCACGCAAGGGCTCAACGTGAGACCTTGCAGTCTCTGCACCTTTTGTGTGGCACGGGAGGCCATGATATCCGTGCTTCAAGTTAACTGTTTGTCTGTCTGTTACATCCCCACGTGGGGCCTGGGGTCCTGGCGTCTCCGGATTGGCTGTCTGGGGTGTGGGGACGGAAGGGTCTCCATGGACGGCCTTGTTGTCCCTGCTCCCTGAATGGCTGTCTTGGAGGCGTTTCTATGTCTGTTGTGTCTATATGTAAATGCTTCTCTTTCTCCCATGCAAACTGTATATATGCTCTGTGTATGTAAATAAACTTTGAATCATTCCTGGTGATACTGCCTTGTGTCACATTGATTCCCGAGCTCGCTGCTTTGCTACAGACAATCCAGAACCTGAACCTGAACTCCAGCCACAATAGATGACCGCTCGAAACTGCGCATAACAGTATTCATCACCCGTTTCAAAATAAATTGTCACAGAGACTATGATGAATTGCTTGTGAATGCCTATTTACACTTCCAATTAAGAATGAACGTAACCATTAGCTGTCTCAAATGTGTGATGATTATTTCCTAATACCATTGGAATTATGTTAGATCTTCATCTGATTTAGCGTTATAACGATAGCACCCAATACAACTAAATCCTCAGGGTTTCAGTTTAAGAGATTGTTGCTGTAAAGTATACTTGAATATTTTCATGCTCATTATGTAAGACACTGCTTGTAACTCCACCTGTTATGCAAGACACTTCCGTGTATGATGTCATTGACAAATAAGTTTTACCCCAAAAACTATTTTTCCCCTAAAAGGGTTTTTATGGGGAGGGTATGGCATGATCTTTACTCTTTTCCTGTAATTGGGCCATTAGGACAGGAAAGGAGAAGTTTATCAAGTCGTACCCAGTAACAAAGGACTCAGTCTCTGCTAAGAATCACTATGTGGTCAGAGTAACCGACTTCTAAGTTGCACTATATCAGGTATGACGGTGGATGGTGTGATTATAAAATAATCAAATGGGGGAGTGTAATGGGAAATTGCATTTCAGGCCTTTCTTCCTGTTGGTATTAGGTTTTTGATGTAGATTGTTTTTACAACAGGCAATCTTGGTAAACTATATGGCAGTAGGGAGACCCCTTCCTCCACCAGTCATAAATGAAGGTGACGACTGGTCATGCAGATAAGCAGCTGTGGAAGAGGTTAAGTGAACCGTGAATGTTTATACAGGGGGCAGAGGTCCCTTGGGCAGGAAACCCCATCCCATGTGAACCAGGTATTCGGAGGGCAAGGGGAGGAGGTTTATTGCTGACCCCAGAGCCCTCTGGGGTGTAAAGTGTGCTTAAAAGGGACATGAAAATATCTGTTTGGCACTCACTCGCTAGAGAGGAGTCTGGTGAATGCATTCATTAAATACTCTTAATTCCTACAAGTATTTTGCCTGTTTAGACTCATTCGCCTCGGACGCAATTATTTTATCGGAGAATTGCCACGACAGCAAATACACACATGCAAATACATGCAAAGAACGCTACAATACAGAAATGCACTACATTTAGAAAGGAAACTGGTGCATAGACACACCAGACAATTGACTGCATTCATGTCGTACTTTTGACACTAGCCAAGGCAACCAGCCACCCTGCTGAAATGATCAGGAAAACCTGTGGGTGTGTTGGACTCCCCGGCCAAAAGATACTGTGTCCGAACCCCAGTGTCCACAGGATACCTGGAGGCAAGAGCAAGATGTTCGAACCCCTACCTGCTCATTAAAGTGGAACTATGCACATTTTCCAATGGCTATGTCTCATTTCAATGTGGGTAGTATGTATTCAAATGAACAATTTGTACCTTACCTCCAAGTTGCCTGCACCCAGATCTCCCCACCACTATGCTGGATGCATTTCACGCCATCCCATGATGCAAATCTTACCCATGACGCCATCCCGGGACAGAGTTTGGGAAAATTATACATGCGATGTGTACTCATTTGTCTGTTTACGCATGCCAGTATACTGCAGTATATTCGCTGGGCAACAAATAGAAACACGTGAACCACACCGCCAGCAGACTGCTGCACAGCTCCGCCCCCTACGCGTCCTTCCCCTTGACTCTAATTGGACTCGATAACCACAGCTTATCATCTGTAATAAGCCTAATAATAGGGATCAGGAAGAGGTGTCTGTGGAGATTTGTCAGGATAATCACTCGACGGCCTCCGTGGCCAATAAAAACAGCATCTCTGACCTTGGAAATAAACGGCTGTTATTGATGATGAAGCCTACAATGTATTTATTATTTAATATCGCTGCTGTCTCTTGGGGATCTCATCGAGCAAAAAGGGCGTTTATCCAAGGTTTCCTGGAGGTTTCGGTATTCAGACTCAATACTGCGTGTCGGCATTATTTAAATATTCATTAAGTATCTGTACGGTACATTATACACTTAACCAGGTCCCCCACTCAACACACACACACACACACACATACACAAACAAACTACATAATAATCTACATAATTCGAGTAATAATAATCATCATCTTTACCTCCATCGAGGTGAAGATTGCGAGCCATATTCACGAACATAATTTTCTTTGTCTTCGTGTTTCTGTGCGGCACGCTTATTAATAATGGCCGCCTTGCCACAGGTGAAGTGCTCCCAGGGTCTCCCAGGGCGGGGGTCTCCCGCCCTCCTGGGGTTGGCCTGACAGCCCATCCTTCACACACCAGCGCCGGGGCATCTGCTCTGGAATCAATGGCTTTAAGATGGAGGCTGCCAGCAGAACGATAAAACCGTGTCCCGACGATTCAACATGGCGTGGAAGCTTGCTGTAACAACCTGTGTGTGTGTGTGTGTGTGTGTGTGTGTGGAGAGTGTCTGTGTAGAGCGTGTGTGTAGAGTGTGTGTGTGTGTGTGTGTGTGTGTGTAGAGTGTCTGTGTGTGTCTGTGTGGAGTGTGTATATGCTGTAAGATCTGACAAAATGAAACAGCTCCATAATGTGTGTGTGTGTGTATCTGCGGATTGTGCATCCATAAGTGCATGTATTTGTGTGAGCACAGTGTATATTCTGCACACCCCCCTCCAAAATATAATAATGTGTTTATGAGCACCACCCCGTCCTACTTATAAAAAGTCAACAATTCAACAGGGATTAATAGGAGCCAGGGAGGCAGGAATGAAAAATACGATTTGGTAACTGGAAGCGCAGTCAGAAAGCAAATTAGCAAAGTTAAGCTGACATTTGAGCAGCACTGTAAACACACATTCGAACCCATTCTTCACTCAGGAAGCTTACACTGCATATAATATGCAGGCACAAAACTAAAACTACTATAAAAAAAAAAACAGAGAGAGAGAGAGCGAGAGCGAGAGAGACATGAGCTGAGCACAGCAATGTTTTTAAAGAAATAACTTTATAAAGATTCCAACCGGGCTATTGAATTAAACATGAATTATTCAGATACATATAAGTCAGATGCTTGTCAAATGTCTCTCCTAACAACACAGAACATTGTAAAAGTAGCTGTGGATATGTATTTACTGTGTCAAAGTTGCTATGAATATGTATTTACTGTCTTCACCACCCAGGTCCTCTTCTATTTATTGTCTGGATCCAGGGCCCTCAACCTGCGCCGCCCCCCGGGTCGTCTGCTGCGTCGCCTCCTGGGTCGTCTCCTGCGGCGCCTCCTGCTGCGCCTCCCGGGTCGCCTGCTGCGTCGCCTCCCGGGTCGTCTGCTGCTCTTGCTGGCCTGCGGCCGTCGTCAGCTGCGCCTGGAGCTCTTTGGCCTGCTCCAGGGCCTACTGCTCTCGCTGGCTGGCGGCCGTCAGCCGGGCCTGCTCCGCCGTCAGCTGGGCCTGGAACTCTTTGGCCTGTACAGGGCCTGCTGCTCTCGCTGGCCGGCGGCCGTCAGCCGGACGTGCTCCACCATCAGCTGGGCCTGGAGCTCTTTGGCCTGCTCCAGGGCCTGCTGCTCTCGCTGGGCTGCGGCCTCCAGGGTGGCCTCGTGCTCCCGCCGCTCCTGCAGCAGCCCAGCCTGCGCAGCTGCCAGCTGGCCCGACAGGGAGTCCCTTTCGGTGCGCAACTCCTGCACCTTCTTCTGCATATCCTGCAGCTGCATGCTCTCCTTCTTGAGACGCATGTCCTCCAGCGCCTGGTATCCCCTCTGGGTTTTAGCCTGCATGGCCTCCAGGTCCTGGTATCCCCTCTGGGATTTAGCCTGCATGCCCCCCCCAACTCCTTTACCATGGCCTCCATCTGGCCCATCTTCTCCTTCTCGATCCGCAGCTCCTGGCTGAGCTGCTTTATTCTGTCCTTAGCCAGGGAGGCCTCCTCCCGGAGAGAGACAACTTTCTCTTCCTCGGGGACCCGTGGGCCTGCCCCGGCAGCAGCCCATGTTCCATCCATCCATCCATCCATTTGCGTCCGCTTATCCGGGGCCGGGTCGCGGTGGCAGCCGGCTAAGCAGGGCCCCCCAGGCTTCCTTCTCCCCAGCCACGCTCTCTAGTTCCTCCTGGGGGATCCCGAGGCGTTCCCAGGCCAGACGAGATATATAATCCCTCCAGCGGGTTCTGTGTCTGCCCCGGGGTCTCCTCCCAGTTGGACGTGCCCGGAAAACCTCTAAAGGGAGGCGCCCGGGGGGCATCCTAATCAGATGCCCGAACCACCTCAGCTGACTCCTTTCGATGCGGAGGAGCAGCAGCTCTACTCCGAGCTCCCTCCGGATGTCTGAGCTCCTCACCCTATCTCTAAGGCTGAGCCCAGCCACCCTGCGGAGGAAACTCATTTCGGCCGCTTGTATCCGCGATCTCATTCTTTCGGTCACTACCCAAAGCTCGTGACCATAGGTGAGGGTTGGAACGTAGATGGACCTGTAAATCGAAAGCTTCGCCTTCCGGCTCAGCTCCCTCTTCACCACAACGGACCGGTACAGCGCCCGCATCACTGCAGACGCTGCACCAATCCGTCTGTCCATCTCCCGCTCCAATTTGCCCTCACTCGTGAACAAGACCCCGAGATACTTGAACTTTCGGTATTCAGACTCAATACTGCGTGTCGGCATTATTTAAATATTCATTAAGTATCTGTACGGTACATTATACACTTAACCAGGTCCCCCACTCAACACACACACACACACACACATACACAAAGAGTTACATAATAATCGACATAATTATGAGTTACTATGTCATAATTATGAGTTACTATGACATAATTATGAGTTACTATGACATAATTATGAGTTACTATCATAATTATGAGTTAGTCATTATGAGTTACTATGACATAATTATGAGTTCGTCATTATGAGTTACTATGACATAATTATGAGTTACTATGTCATAATTATGACTTACTATGACATAATTATGAGTTCCTCTCATAATTATGAGTTAGTCATTATGAGTTACTATGACATAATTATGAGTTACTATGACATAATTATGAGTTACTAGGACATCATTATGAGTTAGTCATTATGAGTTACTATGTCATAATTATGACTTACTATGACATAATTATGACATACTATGACATAATTATGAGTTACTCTCATAATTTATGAGTTAGTCATTATGAGTTACTATGACATAATTATGAGTTCGTGATTATGAGTTACTATGACATGAGTTACTATGTCATAATTATGACTTACTATGACATAATTATGAGTTACTATGTCATAATTATGAGTTACTAGGACATCATTATGAGTTAGTCATTATGAGTTACTGTCATAATTATGAGTTCGTCATTATGAGTTACTATGACATAATTATGAGTTACTGTCATGAGTTACTATGTCATAATTATGACATACTATGACATGAGTTACTCTCATAATTTATGAGTTAGTCATTATGAGTTACTATGACATAATTATGAGTTCGTGATTATGAGTTACTATGACATGAGTTACTATGTCATAATTATGACTTACTATGACATAATTATGAGTTACTATGTCATAATTATGAGTTACTAGGACATCATTATGAGTTAGTCATTATGAGTTACTATGTCATAATTATGAGTTCGTCATTATGAGTTACTGACATAATTATGAGTTACTGTCATGAGTTACTATGACATAATGAGTTACTATGTCATAATTATGAGTTACTATGACATAATTATGACTTACTGTCATGAGTTACTATGACATAATGAGTTACTATGTCATAATTATGAGTGTGATTTATTTCTCCAAGTGGCGGAAATGGGCTTCCATGTAACTTTCCCCACCACCACCAACACATGTTTAGAAATAGCTCTGCAATTTACGTATCAATCAATAATTATGCAACAAAACATTGTCAATGTATTTTTTATTTTCAAAAATATGTACTTCACATATTCATTTAAGTAGTAGCCTATAGGAAATAAATAATGTAATAACTTATAGCAATAACTTATAAGACATGTCTGGAAAACACTAAACAAATGTCACAGTTTTATCATTTACCAGGTCTGAAAAGAGAGCCACAACACAAATGAACCGTTTATAACCGCAATAAAATTAGATCACCCACGAAAAAACAACCGTTTAGAAGACAGAGAAAACTAGTTGGCTAGAAAGGGCGATTAAGGGGGGGCATTATATTATTTTTAATTAGAGGTCTGGCCAACAAACTCTTTGCCAAACAATCACATTTTAAGGCGCCTGACTGCACCTGTCAGGTAAGTTAGGTGGATTTGTATCATCACCTACTCATTGAGCAGATTGACCATGAGTGGTATATTTAAAGTATGTTGGTAAGAATTTAGCTGTGACCTACAATGCTGTAAAAATAATATACCACAATTCTCACACCAAAACGAATGAATACTGGCTCTGCAGCTTCCCAAAGTACTAAATAGACTGCATCAACATCATTGTTAAAAGGACAAAAGTCTCCCACAAAGTGTGAGTCACACTGTCAAAGTACAAATGCATTTGAGCACAAGTTTATTAATGGGTGAAGTACCTCACTTTGAAAACTATATAGATCAAGTAGTCCTAACCTTACCATCACCATCCAATACGGGCACTCATAATTCATATCAGTCACACCTCCCACTATGAAAATACAGCTTCCCCCAAAAGGTGCAGTGTTGGTAGTAAGAGTGGCACCGTTGTGGACCTCGATTTTGCCGCTAAACAATTCCTTTAATCTGAGTGCGGTCAGTACATAAGAGCTTTGTCTGTGTCGTCTTTCCTCTCCCCCCATGTCTATGAGCGCTTCATCTCTGACCAATTATTCAGGTGCACAAGAACCGTGACCCACAGGATAGACGAAAGGTTTGTCACCAAAAAGGGAAGAAGACGGAGGTTGGTTTCAATGACACGTGAGCAAAGTGAACCATACAGCATACTTAATGCTATCATAACATTGTAAGATTTTTTTTGTGTGTGAAAACCTTTCGCCTGACCCCGTCTGCCCAAAGTGGACCTGGCCTACTGTACCGACTGCCCTGGCACTGTGGTGACATCTGAAAGTCCACAGAAAGGTCATTGGAAGCAAATCCAACCTGCAATGATCCATTCGAATGAGCTCCTGTCAGAGGTGGACCACCCCATGACTCTACATCAGTGTTTGATTATAGTCCTGCTTGCTAGGCTTTCAAAAAACTGACAGCTTAACGCCGCCCCTTGCGACACAGAGCCGGGCTATAGAGCTCCCCACTCCTCAGCGGGGGGAAACTGCTCAACCTCTCCGACATCCGTGCACGGCTGCTCCCCCAGCGTGAACGCCAACTTGTATCTCATCCGCACCTTCTCCTGCAAAACAACAAACAAATTATGTGCATTTGAGTATCCGTTAACTCAAGGACCTGGAGGTAAGATTACAGAGAGATTATGTTTTGACTCGACTCTCGCCTCTGGATGAGCCGGTCTCGATTTTATAACTGCTCCCAGCTCATTTCTGACCAATCTGATCATCTGTTCACTGATTGGCTTGGCGGAAGTCACAGGTGTGTGAATGCAAAACTTCTCAGTGGTGGGGAAACAGAGGGCGGAAGGGAGGGACAACGGGAGGGCTTCCTTCCCTCCCGTTGTACCTATGCTGTTGCCATTTAGTTTCCTTCTGCTCCCTCTTTTCATCTGTCCAATCTTACCTGCAGCAGCATTAACTACAGCCCCTTGACATAAGATAGTGTGTAGCCGGAAAATGTGTAGCCATAGTCATACAAAACAAATCATTCAATTGTTAGCATATATACTATGAATAAGAAACATTTAGGTGGATAGGTACCTTGAGTGGGTTGGCCAGCAAGATTACTTGGGTGATGGCAGCAGGGGGTAGCATGGGGTTGAATGCAGCTAGCTCTGTCCCGGACGGAGGCTGGAGCCTCAGCTTCATAGACTAAGAGAGAAATAACCATAACAGGAGACTCACAGTGCCAGCCACGTATTCCCCTATACCCGTCATTTGACAAATAATGTTGTGCACACCTTTGGGACAGCCGCCTGCAGAACGATGTTGCTGACGGGCAGTGGGGCTGTATTGAGCATGGACGCCACCATCACCAGTACATCAGGCCTGTCTACTGGGCAGTCGGACGCAAAGTGGAGCAGAACCCGGATGCCATATTTGTCATATGCAGTTACCGGACACACTTTGCCTAAATGGCAAAATAAATACAAGGAAACAATATCAAAGTCAGCAAAAGGACATTATTAAAAGCACTTATCATTGCTTAGCATATTGTATGTTCTTAGATGTTGGCAACATGCTCAGAATCGCACGTCTGCTCTTATCCCAGCTATTATGCAGGCAACTCGAAACCTGCTCTATTCCTATCTTCATGTACCACAGCGATATATTGCGGTCTCCTTCAACAAATGTACTCTTTGTACGTCGCTTTGGATAAAAGTGTCTGCCAAATGCCCTAAATGTAATGTAAATGTAAAATCTACAGTTGTTGAACTTTTCTATTTAAATAAATTAAAAGAAATTACAAAATGTAAAAGAAAGTCCAAAGTTAACTCACTTGGTTTGATTGCCTCCAGCGAGACCTTCATGCTGGACAAGGAGATGTCGGGGCCCTTGGCTGGACTGGGTTGACTCGGGGTGAGGACCGGGGACAGCGAGCGTAACAGAGGGCTGTCATCTGCCAGACTCATTACAGAGGCTCCTGTGGGCAGCCCTGCCAGGAGGGGGGGCACGGGGAGGGAGGAGGGGGAGGACGACGACGCGCAAACCACTCCAAGCAACCCTCCCGCATTCAGCATGCCAGTCGTACTGAGAGCAGTGAAAGAAAAGTGTCAACGTTGGTCGAAATTATGAAACGGAAATAAAGAATGAGAGAAATGCAAGGTTCGAGCTGAACCTGAAGCAGCATAAGTGGTTAACAGCAGAGCACTTCTTTGCCCATTAGCCAGCGTTTTACCCCTAGATGACAGTGATGGTGCATTAATGGTGCCGTTACATGTACTTGAATGCAATGACTCACATTTTGTGAGTGCCCAGGTCGAGCAAGGCCAGGTCCTGCAGAATGCTGTCACTGGAGGCTGGGGGAAGTGGGGCGGAGCTTTCTGGCTGAAGCGCAGCCTGAGGCTGGGGAGGGACGAGGCTGGGGAGGGACGAGGCAAAGGTGCTGCTGTACGACTGGTGGCCAGCAGGTGGAGCTGTGGCGCCTGAGGAGGAGGAGGAGGTAGTGCACGGGCCGTGAACATGGACGGCGGTGGCTGAGGCCGACCAGGCAGTAAAACAGGGAGACGCAGAGTAGACAGCGGAGAAGTGCATGGTTGAGGCGGCGGTGGGAGGTGGGGCCGAGGGAGCCGCGGTGGAGAGCCTGGTAGGAAAGACGGAGGAGGCGGGGAAGGAGGCCGGGGCCGGGAGGGAGGGAGGGCCGAACAGAGCCAAGTCCTGACTGGAGTCCTGGAGGAAACAAATAGTAAGAAAATAGCAAGTGAAGGTAAGAGATTTGAGCACAGAAACAAAAACACAATTTTATTCCATGCATCAAAACAATTGACCAACCTGTAAGGATGTCAGCTGATGATCCAGGGTTTCCTGTCTCGTGACGTTTGATGGACTCACAAGGGGGGCAGGGGGGTCACCGATACCTGCCAACCATTCACACAACAACACACACAGCCCATGAAGCAAAACTACAGACCGTGACCAACCTGTTCTGTTACTCTCAACGTGGTCACAGCCACAGTTGACGTTTGCTGATCACCTAAGGACAACAGCTCCTCGTCGAGCAGTGACCGGGCCGCTGAGGGCACCAGGGAGGGGTCTTGTGGCTCAGGGCTGGCGCCGAAAAGCAGGTCTGCGGGGATGGACAGAGAGGTGGGTGGGGCCTGCTGATGGTTGGAGGCGGCTGCTGAGGGGCCCTGGAGGTCCAAGCCAACAAGATCGATGAGGACCTCCGACTGTTTTGCCTTGTGACCTGGGGGCGGGGGGTACACATTTGTATAACTGTCTTGTACAACAACAGATTGTGACTGACACTATGTTATTAGTGAAGGTGTAGCATTGTGCAACTGACTACATTCTTGTAGCTTGAAGACAATTAACATGGTGAAACTCAAGGGCAGTTCATGTGAATAGCACCGAAAACCTACGTACGAGTCGAATGTTCTTCTGCCTCTCCGTTGACGGTCTGTCCTTCTACGATCTGCTTGTAGGAGTTAATGACGCGGGAGAGGTCATCACTGGCCTGCAGGATGTGTCCTGATGGCCAGTGATGGTAACATGGTTAAAACAGGCGCAGGAAACTATGTTCCACAAGTGTCATTTGGAAAAAAAAAACCTGCTCGGTGCACAGACAACAGCCCCAGGTCCAATTGGACGTTCTTATTGACGCTTAGTGTTTAACATCTGACCTGCCGTGCTCTAGAATAGATGTGTGCACAATGCACATTTACTGAATGAACTATTTGTAAGTCTCATGTTGTGCTGATGCATATCGTGACCATTGATACGAAATGAGGCTGTATTAAACAACAGCGAATTTCCATCGTTCCTTACCCAAGTAACTATCATTGTCCTCAGTTTCAGTGGCGAGCTTGAAAACCGTCTGCCTGAGCTTATCACAGTCTCCATACAACTCCTGTTGAGTAAAAACACACCAAATCAGCTGCGTCTGGGACTAACATCAGACTGGCCGACCAACTCGAAGGCCATGATTAGATTATTCCATGAACCGACATTTACTGAAAACATTTATCCAAACTCATACAATCGCTGTGTACGCAATGAAATATTGTGAAGGACATGCTGATATTGCACAAATCTACATTAGTTTACGAGAAATGTACCCTTAAGAGAGGGTTGTGTGAGTGGGTGGCATATTTGTATCGTTAATTAGCGTTTCTTAGTGTTATAGCCAGCTAGGCTTCTCACTGGTCTGTGTGGGTGGGGCTGGAATTTTTAGCTTTGTCAACAAATTAAATACAAATAAAAACTTGAAATGAACAGAATAAACATGAGTACCGACCCTGATGATCTCCTTGTCTCCGTCCGTGGAGACCTCGGCACTGAAGTGGTTCAACATCTCACTGAGGAGTTTCACGCTGTTGTTCACTTCCTCCAGGGTTCTGTTGGTCTTCTCAACCTTCTGGGCCCGCACCTCGTCCTGGACAACACACGGAAGGAAGACAGAAGAAGGGACTTAATTTCAACCACAAGGTTCAGGTTTCCTAAACACACCAGGAAAGTCATTCTTGCTTGGCTGCACCCATCTTATCATTCATCATCAACTGTTGTTTTTTTCCTAGTGAAGAAGAACGTTCCGCCAGGGCCACAAACATCTTGTGTCTTAGCCTTGAGTGTTTTCACTGGAATTCAACTGCCATGTCTCTGGATAAATGCTGTGCAAATTATGAGAATAAATTCAATACTAGTTGGCTGCCAGTTCTCACCTCTTTCACCATGTTTTTGATGAGCCGGTTGGCCTCTTGCAGATCTTCAGGCTTTTTGCTCTTGAGAAGTTCGGCTAATCTCTATGAGAAGGCAGAGAAATCCCCAACAAGCAAACATCAATTCGAGCGAGCAAAGGTCAGGTCATTCTCACGGCCCATTTCCCACAGGAAAAGCGGGGCCAGACAGAGCACAGCACAACACTGCCCCTGCACGCACTGAGAGAACAGCAACTGGGAGCCATTCGTCAACCAACTGCCCTCTTTAGGTCAGGGTTTGCCGGTACCAGTCAGTGTCCAGAGACTTTCCATTCACATATCTATATTACTCAGTACTGCAGAGGAAATGTATGTATACTGCTAAACATTACGAGTGGTATGCCTTACCCTACTCTTCTCTTCGTTTTCAAACACAGGATTCTTGGGCCGCAGGGAAGGTGATGGTATGAGTGTGTTATCACGAGGGATTCCTCTGGGTGTCCACGGACACAATTACGCTGAAATACAAGACCCCCTGTGCTCAGTGAGACTTAGTTGAAGAGGCACGAGATTGACAACGTCAGATCCAATTCCTCATGGAATCACCATCATCATCATTGCTATTTCTACAGCTAGCAGTAGTAGTATCAGTACAGTAGTAAACATTATTAACAAGAATAATAACCATTGTTTACCTTTGAAGCTACATCAATAGTTCAATGATGTACCTGACAAGTCATCAAACGAGTATAATGTGGCTTGTTACCTTGCTTCTTAAGCATTTGATATGCTTCTGAGATCTTTGCCTCATCAGGAGCGAAACCGTCCAACTGTATATAACCTCAATGACCTTCTTCTTCACCTTTTCTGATATTCGGTCTCCAAAGTACTGAAAAGAAAAGGTGATTAAAGGGTTACAAATGGAATGCCTTCTATGACGGACATGAATAAGAGTCGTAAATTGCCATTTCATAAACAGCATTTCAGTCATTTCTATGGCTGCAAATAACTAAAGAAACACAATGACCACACAAACCCATCTTTTTATGGCTTGGACTAATCTTTAGACAGAATTTTTAAACATGCGTGATCAAGAAACACACGTGAGCTGAAAGGAGCTGCTTGTTGTGTAGCCGGGGTCTTGCACTGTGAAATCATGTCATCACCACCTGCTTTCAGAGAAGGTGAGCACAAGTCGAGCATTTGAATGCGTGTTGATCTGCTAAAATGATCACACACAGCAGTACCCATGGAAAACAATACTGGAATGTAAAAGAATAAAGAAAAGGTAAAAAAGGGAAACTGCTTGCTCAAATACAGTTGTGTCTTGTACCATTACACGTAACGGTACATGTGTTTTACGACCCCCTCAAAAACAAGATGGTTGATCTCATGCTTCATCTGAAGGGGTTTATGCTTTTGGATAAACTTGGATCATCATACTCACAATGTAGCATGTGGAGACATAATAAAAATCACATAATAAAATCCACCAGTGGTTCCAACTTTTCTCTTTTTCCAAAAGGAGAAAAACTAGTGAACCGTTTTCCCTATAAAGCGTCATCTTCTACGCTGTTGTGTGCTGGGGCAGCAGGGTGAAGGCAGCCGACGCCAACAGACTCAATAAGCTCATCAGGAAAGCAGGTTCTGTCCTGGGAGTGGAATTGGAGTCGTTGGTAGAGGTCTCTGAGAGGAGGATGCTGAGTAAACTCCTCAGTATTATGGACAACGCCTCCCATCCCCTGCACGCCACACTGGAGTCATACCAGAGCACCTTCAGCTGTAGACTGAGATTACCGAGGTGCACCACAGAACGCCACAGGAGGTCCTTTCTGCCTGTGGCCAGCAAACTCTATATCTCCTCCCTATAACTCCCCCCCTATAACTCCCCCCTACACAGCAATACAATGTGAAATACTACCTCTCAATATCATGTGCACTTTACCCATTTTTACGTGCAATATTATCAATACGACTGTGAATTGGTAAATCAGCTTGTTTATTTTTAACATTCTGTTATATAGTTTTTTTAATGTACTGTATCGCTATGTAACCTGGCACAAGAATTTCCTTCGGGATAAATAAAGTTCTAGTCTATTCTATTCTATAAGCTTTACACCCTCCCTATGCAACGCTTCAGTGCAGCATAATTTGTATTTAAAATTACTTGAACACCACCCACTGAGTCAAACTGGTGGATCATTACAAAAGGAAGGGCCGCTTCACTTAACTCTGTGTCTCTCTCCATCCTAAACAGTTATTACCACAGAACCTGGAAATTATATAAATTTTTTATGTTACTCACCTTGGGTGAAACAACTTTTATCAGCTCATTCAGAAAGCGGAATTTTCCAACTTCATTGTGAAACCGACCCCCGCAGTTCTTCATGCAAGCCTCAAGGACCTGCAACATTGTCAAAAGTAAAAGATGAATACTTAAATAACAACAGCGAGGCATGAGTAGTGATCAGACCATTATCGATCTGTATTCAACATGCTCATTCGTTTTGGACGGTCGGGTGGGGCCATGGGTGCATTTAAGATGTGGTGTGAGTTATTACATGAGCGTTGTGTTCTCAAGCACGGCAAGTTTAAAAACACACAAAATCACCCACAGCTTAAAACATTGTCTTTTTGGACTGCGTTGCAAATTTATTGATTGGCACATTAAGTCATGCGTTGTGCTTGGTGAAAGTAGAAATAGACATTGACAGCCCTGATTGTGAATCACCTGAGACCTCACAATACAATATTATCATGATACTCTACACAATAGTATCACAATAGAGTTTTACCCCTACAAGTGCCAACATTACACCACAAAATAAGAAGAAAGAAGTGAATCATTTAAACTTAAATCTTTATTTGAACCAGTTGTACTGAAATTGGAGTGTAGCAATGTATTAAGCTTCGAAGAGTAGGAGAGCTAATCTAGTGTCAGGTTCATTGACTCTGTCACAGCCTTGTTTTTATGAGGAAAAACTGGTCCCAGACCAGTCGTCCTACATTTAGGCATTGCATTGCTGAGCAATGTCAAGAGCTTAACCTACTAACCTTGTGTGAAAGTGAACAATCTACATACTTACAAACCTTAACATACTAGGCTTTCACCACAGACTGAACACTTGAACAGAACTAACCAAATATCTCACACATAAGCTATGTGACTGTGACCAAGTATCGATATTGGATTGCGGAAGAAAGTATTGTGATACTATGATGTAGCAATATTTTCCCCCACCCCTACTAATGACATCCCATTAAATAAAAACTAAATCTCATGCTAAAAGCCAAATTACCAGGATAGGATAGGTGGTCATAGTAGTGACTCAATGATGTATATTAAAAAGTCACGCTTGCGACTTGTCTAGAACAACAGTTTCCTTATTCCCGGCATTGTGCCCATGCTAACGCAGCGCTACTATATGACAATGTGTGGCAGTGACCGGAGAAGAGCATGTGAGTGCAGTTAGGCTGCATACCGTCAAGGCCTGCATAGCCTCCCATTCCTGTGGAGACTGGATCTTGTAAGCCAAAAGTCTTGCAGATATCTGTGGACTGCAAAATGACATAAGGAGAAAAAGGACAGTCACTGGTGATAACAAACAGCTCTGAAGATCAATCTCAATCTAGTGGATGAGGATTGTTTTAGAAGGTTAGCCTAGTTATAATGAGCAGCGTACATTTTAGACCTTGTCCACAGCATAACCATAGTGTAACAAAATAAGAAAACAAAAGCCCCATGTAAGAGTTTTAATTGTTTTTGATGCAATAGTTTTTTGTTTATTTATAATGGAGTTTAATTCCATTTGTCATGTGTTTTTTTCCTGTTGGGCCAGGAATAATCAGCAACATTATTTATTAATCAAGTTGAAGATCGGCATACCCCTCAAGCTCTTTATTGATTTGGTCACAGAAGCCCATAATATACTCCCAGTCCTCCTGTCGGTTGGATGGGCTGGTGGCTTTGTCTGGAAAATAATCAGAGACGTTTAAACAGCATGTAGCTTTCATTTGACTTTGCCTTTCTAAATGCAAGACTGTTGCCCATGAGACAGTAATGAAAAACAATCAAATATAGTCAGATCTGTTCACAAACAAGACCCACTCACTCTTCCCTCTCCGCCTGTCTCTCTCCCGCATATACACAGATACAGACCTTCATTCAGTCAACACATTTCGGAAGTTTCAGATCTAGTTTGTCTACTGTACAGTGGTGGATCTTTATTCAGGCTGCAGGCACCCATGTCAACAAAGTCGACCGAGTTTCTTCATATTTAAAATGTTATCCTAAACAAACTTGGGCTGATGCTGCTGCATATGACAACATAGCTGCTTGGGAGGATTGTGGTGCGTTCCAGTTATACTCGTAAATCGGAATTTCCGACTTCCAATTCGGAAGAATCTCACCACCCCCGATTTGAACCGAGTAAACTAGAACACGGTCAAACGGTGTGCGGCGTTTGCTATTGCTTGCGTACATTCCGCATTTTTTTGGACTGAATATCTAAAGGGCCAATAGTTAGGACACCGTCGACCCTAACATTGGACAGCCGCTTTATTCTTTGTACTGAGGAGCTCGTCACATTCATACACACTGATGGTAAACAGTAGATTGACAGCATCGTGGTCGAGCTTATCCAAACGTTTGACGTATTCTCATACAAAGAAAGGTAAAAGGAACACTGTACTTTAATCGTGCAGGCAATATGTTCCCAAACATACATTTTAGAGATGTACTTACTAAGCCAGGACTCCAGCGACTCCCCTTCACCCGCCATATCTGCACACTACTGCTGTTGTGAAGGCGGAATACCGCGTGACTGTGACGACAGACATATGCCACCCATAGCCACGCCCTCCCCGTGCACTTCATTATAAAAGGTATGGAATAAAGAAACCCATAGACCAAGGATGGGCAACTGTGATGATAGAGAGGGCCACAAAAATGTTATCATCACTACCAGAGGGCCACATTGTGACCGTGCACTTCCACTATAAGATACTGTAACCTAGTGGTCATCAACCTTTTTAAGCCCAAGATCCCTGACCTCGGCCTTGGTGAAAGGCTGAAGAGAAAAAGGCAGCCCAGTCTGTATTTCCAACTTGAGGCCTTTTATTTAGGCTAATTTAATTACATGAAGTCAATTTGAATTTGATGCAACCAAGAACAAATCATTTGAGTAAATTATTTTTTTCACAAGAGCAACAAAGAAAAATTATGATATGAAGTGCCATTGGTAGTCCCCATGAGTCACTGTCCCTAGATGTGTCTTTCAGCTGTCATGCTGCAAATGACCCATCTCCATGTCAACTCCACTTGGCAAAGCAAAAACGTGATGGAATGTATCTGCTACCTCTTCTCTATCAATGGACATGAATGGGTTTGAAACGAATGCAGCAATATTGTCCATGACGTCACTTTGCTACGCTGAAAAAAATACAACTGGGGCACTTTTAAAACCAAACATTAATCAACAATGTATAAATAATATGAATAATAATATAATATAATAATTGTGGTATGTGAGGGGGCGTGGTTTAGCAGCGGCGGGTGAAACAAGGGGGCGGGGCGGCAACACGCCTGAGATCACCGCAGCTGTAGGGATGAGTATAATGAGCCTGATCATATTTATTGATTGACGCAGCTGTAGGGATGAGTATAATGAGCCTGATCATATTTATTGATTGACGCAGCTGTAGGGATGAGTATAATGAGCCTGATCATATTTATAGATTGACGCAGCTGTAGGGATGAGTATAATGAGCCTGATCATATTTATTGATTGACGCAGCTGTAGGGATGAGTATAACGAGCCTGATCATATTTATTGATTGACGCAGCTGTAGGGATGAGTATAACGAGCCTGATCATATTTATTGATTGACGCAGCTGTAGGGATGAGTATAACGAGCCTGATCATATTTATTGATTGACGCAGCTGTAGGGATGAGTATAACGAGCCTGATCATATTTATTAACACCTGGTTACTGTCCCCACAGTAGGAGGCTGGGGACGGATGGAGCAGCAGGACCCGACACAAGGCCGACTAAATACAATATTAACATGTTCCTTATGAAGCCAATGCGCCTCATTTATAATTAAAAACTGTTGCGCATTATCCCGACTGCGGTCCGCCGCTTCTGCCACCGACTCAGCACCTTGCGTCTCCGTGTCCCAGGTCCTGTTTGGGCGCCAATGTAGCGAAGTCTATGTTGAAACAAATCCACCGTGGCTTGATCTGGTTCTATAAATAAAATATCTATTTTATTTATTTCTATAAAATACACTGGTTGATTGGGTCATGCAGGTGATTACAGCTCAACATTCAACACTATTCAACACTGCTTGCTAAGCTCATTTTCAAGCTCAGGAGCCTGGGGTTTAACACCTCCCTTTGCAACTGGATGCTGGATTTCCTGACAGACAGACCCCAGGCTGTGTGAATTGGCAGCCTCACCTCCTCTGTACTGACCCTGAACGGAGCCCCTCATAGTCAAGGCATTTCATGCAGCAATGGGGGTGAACCTCACACTAATTGCAACAAAAACAAACTCAACTGATTTTGTATCCTCAATATGTCCTGAATGAAAGAAAAAAAGTTGCAAGGAATTGCATGAAGGGAAAGTTGTTTTTTTAGCCCTTTCTGCTAGATTTGACCATGCTGTATTTTTTCCTTGAAGCAAAAAAAGCATACAGAATATCAGTGATGAGAATTTATTATGATCACATCATCACATAACTGATCAACTGCTGATCAAACAAGCCAATTAAATATGTGCACACAATGTAACACTACACAATGTCATCTTCATCCTCGTCACAGGGCATCTGTATTGAGTTAGTGCAGCTGGATCCCCTGCAGTTTCCACATGCCGGAGTGCACTCGATATTGTTCTTTTTGCATGTGCATCTCAGGGTGCTGCAGTCAGCCTGGCGGTTGCACTTGATGACACGCAGAAGCTTCTCTGGAGCAGGGGGTAGGGTTGTCTGAATTGGCACAAACCCCTCGTCACACTTCTGCCATCCCCACTCTGTAGGACGAGATCCATCTGTAGATCCCTTCCATTCCTGTACTTGCAAGTACACACGCAGGCTGTGATACTTTGCTGCTGCTGATGTTGGTGGTAAGACCTGTGGCTGAACGTAAGTAGAGCTAGATGCCACCTTCTCACAGAACCGATGATATCGGAGGGAGTCCAAGGTGTCAGTTGATTTTTCATTGGAGAGAATCACCATCGCTTTCTCTCCTGCTTCAGCCACATCATCTGTAGAAGCTGAATGTGCATAGAACACCTCGGCTTGCTCTCTGAATATGTCACTTTCTTTGAATTTCTTGAGGGAAGCTGCCTTCCAAATCCCGTGGAGGCGAGATGTAGTGTCGCATCCAAGAACTGCATGTAAGAACAAGATGTGTTTACATATGTCTGGGCCAAGTAGTTGTTTTGTAGCCTTGATGTTCCACGTGCGAGGCTTCTTTGTGTTCTTCCTCGACTCATGGGACATGGCTAGCATGGTAGCAGAGAAGGACTAAGAGGTCTGTGTCATCCCCTATTAGTACAGTATTGTTGGTAGTAGCACACTGCACAGCTTTCTGCACAATCAGCAGGTCAGCATCTCCTGAGGCATGGTGTGTCTCACAGTTTGCCTTCTGCAGCTCTTCACTTAGCATGGAAATACATTTCTGCTTGTTCTGCCTGTTAGCCAGGAACTGTTCCTTCTGCATTGTGACAATCATGTCAGCTGTAAATGTCACAGTGGTGCCAGTCTTCCCCTTTGACCGTCTGTGGTGTGTTATGTCCTTTGTGTTGTTACTTTCATACCCATCAAACACCACTACAGCCTTGCCATTCTTCTTCCTTACATACTCTGTATACTGGTGGCATATGTCTTTATAAGTAGATCCATGGGACCATGGGATGCATTGAAGAAGTGCTCCACCATCCAAGACATACTGGCTTCCATCAACTACATTATCTGCTGGAACATAAGGCCCGATAAGACCCCAGATGGCATCGGCGAGGGCTGGCTTCTTTGCTTCTCGAAGCAGTCGAGAGGAATCAAACAGGGCTGGGGGATAGCTACATAGCTCGTATTTGAGGGCTAACACAAGTTCATCGCATTTCTGTGCCACTATGACCAGTCTCAGGAAGAGAAGCTGTGGCTCAACTTGAATTTGATCTCCATCGATTCTTACAGAAGACTTCATGCTGAGAGTGACAGCTTGATCCTTCCTCTTGAAGGTGTACTCAGCAGGTGTTAGTCCATCCATAGACTTCAGTATCGCAGTGCCAACTGACGTCAATGTATCAACATTGACGGTGGAAAGGGCATGCTCCCCAGTGGCAATGTTGCGCAGACTAGGGTCATTGCTGAATGGATTTTGCTCCTGTAGATAACTGAGAACTGTCAGTGTGTCCTTCCAGTCACGGGCTTGCCTCGCTTTGGTCATGTCTTTGTTCTGCTCTCCAGTGTTGTAGTTGACCCCCGTCAGTCCCTCCATTGCCTGGTTTACTTCTGCACAGGCGGGCATCGATAGCAGCCACAACAGACGTTGTTGCTCCGTCATCCCTCGCCCCAGTGTGAGCCCAGTAGCCCACCACTGGTTTTTAAACTTATCATCAGAACCTGCTCAATGATCAGGTCAGGTGAGAGACCTGCCCAGAGGCGATCACTTCGCCGAATCACGTGGAACCCTTCCTCAAAACATTTTTGGACTTCTGGGTGTTCAGTCTTGAGGTTGTGCATCTGCTGAAGATACACCCTGGCAGATTTGGTGTAAAGATTGTGTCCTGATGCTGCCAGATAGGGTAGCATGTCCTGGATAGCCTGCAGATGTAAGGCCCAGTTTCCAGTGCGTTCTGCAGTGATGTATTTCCGTAGGATGTCTAGCATGTCCATGTACTGAATCCAGAGAGCTGAAGTTCTAGAGGACTTCTTGGTGGACTCTATGTGCTTCTGAAGGCGGTCTTTGATACTCACTAGAACATCAGACAGACAGACTTCTTCAGCAGATATAGTCCCATTCATCAGCTTCTCATAGATCTTAAAAGCTCTGTCCAGGTCGGCATCTCTGCTCACATCTGTTATCTGATAATACTGCTGCCTTGCAGCTGCTTCGGCTGACTCTGACTCTTCATCCTTACTGTTGTCTGTATTTCCAGATTGCTGTGGTAATTGGAAATTGAACACATTTGCTAGCATCAGTGCATTGAAGGCTGCATCATCAATTGAGTGTGCACGAACTGCTCGCGCAACATCTTTGCCACACATGTGGATTACTGCATTTGGGGCATAGATCAACTCCAGCAGCTCTTGTAGCCCAGATGAGGCCATGAGGTGTCCAATGCAACTGAGGAAGCTCATCTCTGCATGGAAGCCACCCAAACTGAAGTGGTGCTAACATGACACTTGGTCTAGTTGCCTGCATCATTGCTTGTCCGATTGCTGCCACTTTGGCTTGAGTTTTGGTCCCGACAAATAGTTCTTCCAGGAGCACGCAAAGAGTATCTGGAAGAAATCTGACGCCAGCCTCTTGCCATTCTATGTCATCAATAGCTGGATAGGATTCATAGGATAATCCAATGTCTTTGATAAGACATTGGCTTGATCTTCTCTTCACTTGTGTTTGTTTGTTTCTGCTGTGTCTCATAGTAGTCTTGCAGCACCACCCTGGCTGTTGTCCTGATGGTAACCACATTTGGTTTCCCATTGATCTCTGTGAATATTATCTTCTCACCAAAGTGTTCTTGGAGCCTCGTCTTCATGTGGGTATAACCATATGTGTGCAAGCTTCTGCTGCATCAGGTCAATTCGATTTATGTTGATCTGCTCGTCATCATCTTCTTCAATATACTTAGCAACCTCCAAGAATGCTGCTGTCCTCTTATCAGATTGACGCCGGCCAACCTTCATCCTCTTGGACTCTTGTGTGTTTGTCTGATACACTAATGGTATCTGCTTCTTTGTGCGAAAATTCACACTGCAAGTCTGGTGGTAGACTGCACCTGCTGCATGTAGGTCATGCACATGCAAAATCTGTGCCTTCACAGTCTCTGACCAATCATCACCTCGTTCACGACATGATGCCAAAAGCGTGTTCTTGAATTCATTTGTCTTGACTTGATCTGGCTTCTTTCTCTTTTTTCCAAACTGAGCTGGTGTGCCACACGAGAGACTTTCACTGCTTGTACTTGATTTTGACTCTTGTTGCCTGGTGTCCTTGGCTATCTGTTGTGGGTGAATGTATGTCCAGCGACATTTTGTGTCTTTGTGTACCTTCTCACCAGGTACAGCGTGAATATTGTCTCCCCTCGTATTACTGGTCTGGTTGATAGATGAACTTCCATTCTCTCCAAGTGTTGATACTGACGACCCTCCTCCGTCCATAGACTGCTTGCAAATGCTTGCAGGTGGATGGTGGCCATTTTGAATTTCAGGATTTTCCCTTCATACAATTCTTTACAACTTTTTTCCTCTCATTCAGGACATATTGAGGACACAAAATCAGTTGAGTTTGTTTTTGTTGCAATTTGTGTGAGGTCAAGTGACATTATTACTGGACTATCAGGGCTGCGTACTCAGTCCCCTCAAGTACGCCCTGTACACGTATGACTGTGTAGCCACATGGCTCCAACACCATTCTTAAGCTTTGGGACGACACCACCTTCCTGGGTCTCATCACCAACAATAATGAGACAGCCTACAGAGAGGAGGTCAGCGACTTGGCAACATGGTGCCAGGGCAACAACCTCTCTCTCTGTCTGCAAGACTAAGGAGATGATCGTGGACCTCAGGAAGTGACAGGGGGGGGGTCATGCCCCCATACACATCGACAGAGCTGAAGTGGAGAAAACCTCCTCCTTCAAGTTCCTCAGTGTGTTCATCAAAGATGACCTCACCTGGTCCAGGCAAGCGAGCTCGGCTGTTAAAACTGCCCAAAATCGCCTTTACTTTCTGAAGAGACTCAAGAATTTTGACATGTCTGCAAAAACTCTCACTAACTTTTACAGTTGCACCATTGAGAGCATCCTCTCTGGCTACATTACTGCCTGGTTCGGCAGCTACTCCACTGCTGATTGCAAGGCCCTCCAGACGGTGGTGAAGACAGCAGAGCGCATCGTCATCTGCCATCTCCCAGCTGTGAAAAACATCTACCACACACGATGCCTCAGGAAAGCACAGAAAATCATTGAGGACTACAGCCACGAACAGGCCATGAACAGTCCATGGCCTGGACTGTTCACACTGCTGCCGTGTGGTAGACGTTACTGGAGCATCCAGGCATGGACTACCAGACTCAAAAACATTGATCATTTTGATCATTTTACATGTACATTTATAACATTGATAATATTTAGGTTATTGAATTACTTCTCGATATATATGCCATTGTCCCTATCCCATCCATCCATCCATTCGCGTCCGCTTATCCGGGTTCGGGTCGCCGGGTGGCAGCCGGCTAAGCAAGGGCCCCCCAGGCTTCCTTCTCCCCAGCCACACTCTCTAGTTCCTGCTGGGGGATCCCAAGGCGTTTCCCAGGCCCAAGAGATGATATTTAATCTCTCCAGCGGGTTCGTGGGTCTGCCCCCGGGGTCTCCATCCCAGTTGGACAGTGCCCGGAAACCTCCATAAGGGAGGCGCCCGGGGGGCATCCTAATCAGATGCCCGGAACCCACCTCAGCTGACTCCTTTCGATGCCGGGAGAAGCCAGCGGGCTCTACTCCGAGTTCCCTCCGATGTCTGAGCTCCTCACCTATCATCTAAGGCTGAGCCCAGCCACCCTGCGGAGAAACTCTACTTTCGGCCGATTGGTATCGCGGATCTCATTCCTTTCGGGTCACTACCCAAAGCTCGTGACCATAGGTGAGGGTTTGGAACATAGATGGACCAGTAATCGAAAGCTTCGCCTTCCGGCTCAGGTCTCCCCTCTTTCACCAACAACGGACCGGTACATGCGCTCGCATCACTGCAAACGCTGCACCCAATCCGTTGTCCATCTCCCGCTCCATTTTGCCTCTCACTCGTGAACCAAGACCCCGAGGATACTTGAACTCCTTCGTTGGGGCAGCAACTCACTCCCCAACCCGGAAGGGAACATCTCCCACCGTTTTCGGCAGAGAACCATGGCCGTCAGACTTGGAGGTGCTAGACTCTCATCCGCGGGACCGCTTCACACTCGCTGCAACCGCTCGCAGTGCATGCTGGAACGGTCACGGTTGATGGTAGCCAACAGAACCACATCATCTGCAAAGAGCAGAGATGCAATTTCTGAGGTCCCCAAAACCGCGGACCACTCTCCTCACCTCGGCTGCATATTCCCTATGCTATACTTAAATGCTCTGGTTACACATGCTTCTGATTATTTTATCTTATTATGTATATTTCTGCTGTTCCATGCCATATGCCATATTTCTGGTACTACTGTCCTCACTTGTGCATCTGCCCTTACTTACTTGTACATATATAATAATTAATATTCAATACTTCTGGATTCATAGGCTATATCCCCCATTCCTACATTTCCTAGCACAGCTGTGTGCGAGGAAAGGAGGATGTTTTTTTTTTCATTACATTACATTTTGTATTTGTATTATGTACAGTACATTGTGTTATCTTTATTATGTACTGTATATTGTGCCGTGTGGTATCACCAGGGGACAGGTGGTAGAGGGGCGCTACCGTCCCATACCAGATCGTCTGCCACATCACAAAATGGAATATATAACAATGCATTTTTTTTTTTTTTATCTTTTGCCTACTTCCACGAACTGTCGCCTGCCATGTCACAAGAGTTTCACTGTTCAGAATGGCCCTGTGTTGTGATGTACATGTGACAATAAAACACTTTGACTTTGACACAGAGACAACAATTAAACAGTGGTGCCTTGACAGTGGTCAAAGCCAGGCGAGGAGGAGAAGAGAAGTTCCATAACAGTAAAGAAGACAATAGTGTTACGAGGACGCACTTGCATCTCAGTTCCAGAACAGACTCTTCAGCTGCCAAAAACACATCTATCTGTGAACAGATAGATGTCTTCCAAAGACTGTCTCATTCATTTCTGTAAAAATTATAATTGCAAATATGGCAAAGAGAGCCAGTTGCTCCATTTTGGGGGGTCACATGAACAAGTGTCCACACAGGTGTCCTCTGTGTTGATGGCGAAAACCAATACAGGTTCCAATAACAGGCAACATACAACATGGAGAATACATTAATCTATTGAATTGTAGGCTGCTACTCTGTATACAGTATATGCTCATGCACTTCATTGAACAGGAATTGTCAGCACAATTATTTGTTGACAGATGAGCACTTTCAGAAGATCCCTGTCATGATGTATCTGGTTAAGTTTTATCAGATAGTTTGACACATGACCTCTCCTCTGTCTGTGTACCTTAAATCAGAATTCACTGAGCCTATACTTAACAATGTATGCCCAACAAGTTATTTTACATCCAAATGCAAGAAACAAATCACGGTTCCCTTCTCCATCATGTAAAGCCTCCAACGAAAATATAAACCAAATAATTCATTTCTTCTGCAATATCCACATAGCCTTTACTGCATTTGCAGAGTGTAACTCAATGTGCCGTTCTGGGCTCCCACTGATGTGTTGAGTTAAGAACAGTTTGATCAGATCTCCTCCGTGTGTGGGTGTGATCACCACCACCTCTCTCTCTCTCTCTCTCTCTCTCTCTCTCTCTCTCTCTCGGTTGGCCTCTCCTGTCGATGGGCCTCAGAGCCCATTATGTGCTTATGAGCTCCTGTAGGGTATGAAGCAGGACCCCGAACATCCAATTAAATATGCTCCACACTGCAGAACCTAACGCGGGGGTATTTTTCACCGCTATAATACTCTTTTATGTCTGACATAAAAGAGTCAAGACATGGAAGAGGTGGCCACACCCCTTCCTTCTAACAAGATATGGAAGGGGATGGCCACGCCCCTTCCTTCTAACAAGACATGGAAGATGTGGCCATGCCCCTTCCTTCTCCCAAGATGTGGAAGAGGTGGCCACGCCCCTTCCTTCCTTTACGCTACCCACAATTACTACCTCTCCAGTGTGAGTTGGATGGGATAAGAAAACTGCAATATCTCACACTATAGGTACCGTAGATGCTATATATGAATTATGAATGAATGTTATATTCAAGTAAGTAAGTATAGTGAAGTAAAGTATAGTAAGTAAGTATTTTACAGCAATATTTGAAAAAATATACTGTATATCCTTTTTAATTGAGCCGATCTAAGAGGGGAATAGAATATATTAGGCTAGCTAATATCTTTGAGTCAAATAAATGGTGAAACATGTTTTCTTTTTATTTAGGCTGTCAGTGATACAACTGGCAGAGGTTATTTAAATAATACATGGAGAAGGGTCGACATAATATAGACACTATAGACGCTGTCAACATAACTACAGGTTATATGGGTGAAATTGATAGGTATTTGTAGGTGGTTGTTAAGTGATAAGATTCACAGAGATTTTTTATTTAATTTAACCTTTATTTATCCAGGCAAGCAAGTAACAACAAATTCTTATATACAGAAGCAGCCTGACCAAAAAGCAAAGGCCTTTTGAGGGAAGGGGGAAGTGGGAGGCTGAACAAAAACAAGGTTATGTACATACACACAAATAAAATAAAAATTTACAATAACATAGCCAGAGGCCAAGGTATTTATAAGAATTATTTATAAGCCGTCGGCACAGATGATTTTAGGGATCTTTCTGTGAAAGAGCATACATTTAGTCTTCTTGGAGTTGAGAAGAAGATGGAGACTGTGAAAGGACTGTTCAATAGAGGTAAGATTAATTTGTAGAGTGGATGCCGCAGAGTGGAGTGAAGATCTGCTTTACTTATAGGGTTTGGTTGGATACAATTAGTCAGTAAATGAATCATCAATATATTTCATATCATTGGGGGACAAAAGTCTATGCGGGGACAATATGGCGACCACTACACATGCGTGCATATTGACATTAAGTGCACGACGGCCACCTAGTGGTGCTGCGTGGTAGTGCACCTGATGGGAAGCCGTCCAGACGCGCTCTAAACCCAGAGGATTCGCATCACCACATAGGACGGGATAGTTTCATGCATTTATTTATTTATTTTTCTGTATGTAGGCAACAACCGACGAAGCATCAAATGGAAATATATGCCTGTGTATAAAGTACAACAGGTTCTAAAAAGAAACGTGAAGATTTGTGAAGAGTTACTTTTTCCATTTTAGGGTTTTTTCCTCCGGAGTTTACAATTTCGGGCATCGCAAAATAAAGCGTGTAGATTCTGCAGTCAAATGGCTTTTCTTATATGTCGAGTACGAGGGGACCAGATTGTCACCTCAGCAACAACTGTGGCACATTGTAGTGATGGGAAGTCCGGCTCTTTTCAAAGATTCGGCTCTTTTGGCTCGGCTCCCTTAGAAGAGCCGGCTCTTACGGCTCCCAAATGGATTTTTTTCGTTACCAAAAAAAAGACACAGTTACTATTGTTTAACATTTTAATCAGACCTTTAAATGAACAACTGAACACAGAACCACAGCAAACAAATCAAATAAATAAACAACTGAACACAGAACCACAGCAACCACAGCAAACAAATCAAATAAATAAAGGCCAAAGTCTTAACATTATGACACTTTAGATAAAAGTCTTTAGTGCAGGTTGGCATTCAGAAATACCAGATGCCTCAGCTTGGATGGGCTGATGCGATTTCTCCTCTCCGTGATTATTTGTCCTGTTTTTGAGAAGACTCTCTGAGGGGACTGATGTTGCGACGATGCAGTCTTCCTACCATGACCTTAACCAGGCGTGGGTAGACTGAAGCCTTGGTCTCCCACCCGTTCAGTGGGTCTTCTTCAGCTCTTTGGATGAGGGGCTCCTCAAAATAGGACGTCACCTACTACAGCATCAGCTGTGGGATTTCTCCTTGCAGTGTCTCCTGTTGCTCTTTCGTCAAAGAGCCTCCACACAGCAGAAGCTTGTGGTTCCTGTGAACCCACCCCTGCTCCAACTTCATCCTCTTGCCCCTCTGATGGAGGAGCTGACAGGCTGCTGGGGTTGCATCTTGCTGCTGCTGCAGTTATTCTTTGAAGTGCCTCATCCACAGCTCTGTTGTCGCTAAATGCTAACTTTTTAAACCGTGGGTCCAGTGCAGTGTTTGTGACAAGGTTTTTCTACTGGGGAGAACATACATGGGGTTTAAGGCCTGGACAAAAGTTTTCAATCCTTTGTCCTCCACAATGGAAAATGGCTGAAAGTCACTGGCCAGCTCCTCATCAACACTTATCCGTTTGGCTGGGGTCATTTGTTTTGGAATAAATGTGCTTATTTTGGTTTGAGTTGCAGAAGGACGTGGTATAGGCTACCTGCAGTTTTCGGCAAGACAGTGGATGCTGCAGCAGAAGTACTTAGCTCAAAACAGGACACTTTTCCAGGGTCAGTGGATGGAGGAGAGAGAGCTTGCCCTCTCTCTCCTCCAGCTGCACGGTCGGGTGGGCGGTTCTTAATGTCTGTGCAGGTGTTTGTTATTGACTCTGCTCTGAAGGACATTTTCAATTTACAATTTCTGCACTCAGCTTTGCAGTGTCCAATGTCGTTGAAATGCAGCCAGATGCTGCTTCTTTTTCAGTTTTCACTCATTTTGAACAGATTTAAATGCCTATCAAAATAAAGTCCCACCCCTGCCTGCATTGGATTCTCAGCAGAGCTGAGCAGGAGCGGCTGAAGATTCTGCTCTCATCGACGGGAGTCGGCTCTTCTCGTTCCCTAGAAAGAATCGTCTCTTAGAGTCGGCTCGTTCAGGAACGACACATCACTAACACATTGAGATGGATGCTTCCCGCCACATGAGCCGCGCCGCCGGATCAACTCCACGCATCACAATAACTTTGGTTCGAAGAATGGGAAGAATGGAAGATTGAAACATTTTCGTCCATCGCCAATTTGCTGACGGTTTCCTTCCCCGGACTCTTGGCGTCTACTCATGGATTTCTTCAACGCTTCTTCGGGGGATATTGCTGATGGACCTTCTAATGTGACCACAGGTAGGCTACCTCCAGATGGAGATCAGCAGTCTCTTTATTTTTAGCGTTCATTCAGATCATCTAACGTCACCACGAACATTGTTTTCTTTTAAAATAATAAATAATTAAATCATAACGAACATTGTTTTCTATGTATGTGTCTTATATCCTACAATCTGAAGGCAGAATATGTAGCCTATATGTTCGTGAAGTTGTCCATTCAGTCATAATATATGGATTTATTTGTTTGAGAATTTTCATTCTCAAAATATGGTGACAAAGCTGTCCTTTCACTTTTCGGGCATGAGAAATCTTTTACATTTTTAAGGGCCACACTGATCAGCTTATATGTAACCCAACATATTTTAGTATGATGATGATGATTTGGGACTATAGCCTATATACTGTATAGTTTTGCATTCCCTTTTGAATTCCCTTTGTAGAATTATAAAAATAAAAATATTTTTTAAAGTAACAATTTCACAAATGATGCAGGAGTACAAGGCTTAACAAATGTGTAAAAATCCAAACCAAAATGAGTATTATTTATTAAAATAATTTAAAAAGAATCCCTTTTGTGTCATTAGTGTAATTGGCATCACAAACAAGTTCACGCTTCTTTTTTTTAAGTTGTAAGGAAGAACTTCCATGGTCAAAGGTCAACAAAGAAGAGACTTAATTGAAGTACACACGGTGAGTTTCCCTCCAGTTGCTTCAATGTGTCACATTTCAATGGGGGTATTTTATGTGTCACTGGTGTTAGTTTGTTTTGTGGTTGTATGAAGGAATCTTTTTTGGTGTGTACTGGTATAATTGATTGATTATAATATGGTAAATCATGCTAGTTTTGAGATGCTAATGACACCATCTTGGAAAATGTGTCTTTCATGGAAATCTGTCACTGGTGTTATCGTCACTGATGTTCTGGCCCTTGCTTATGACACCAGTGATGACAACCAACACCAATGAATGTTTGTATGTATCAGTATCTCACTTATTATCACAAATAAGCATGCATTTGCATAATTCTATCTCATTAATGTCATAATGATTTTCAATTAATAATTTTAGAGGCAGACTATGGTAAAGATGAGTGCAGCTGGGAGACAGAGGTTATATAGGCAGAGATGAAATATGAAAATATGAAACACAATATGAAAAATATGTTCACGACATAGAAACAGGCGAAAGAAAGAAAATAAATGGCTTAACAGAGAAATGGAAGAGTGCAGCAGAAAAAGTAGAGGAAAAAAAACAGTAGAGGAAATGTTGAGCCCACCTTTGACTCCAGAAGAAGTAGACAGAACATCAAGGTTAGCCACTTAGGCCTCGAACAAGATATGGAAGGCAACATCCTTCTTTTTTTGGAAAGAATGTCAGTCTTAGGAACCCATAGTCAGGTAAAATGTTGCCATGGAATTCCATAATTTGCTTCACTGACCTACACACTGTATAGGTATATTCTTGTCTTCTCTTCCTTGCCTGGCTGTATAGTCATTCGAATCATAATAATGTGATGTATTCAACGCGTGAAAAATAACCAAATATGAATTGTTTTTTGCAGGCAACAAAACTGAGGAAAAGAAGCATGGAGAAGAAAATCCCGTAAATACAGTATGAAAGAACATTTAAAAAACTCTGACGAAATTGAGGAAAATAACAAACGATGCGAAAAATACAGAAAAAGGAAATATCATTTGGGTAAATCTATCCCTGACAGATGACCAAAGCTATCCTGAATGGTGGTCAACATTCTAAATCCATCTGGAAAGCTCTAAACATCCACTATTACCTGGGCATGGTGGTGCAGTGCTTGCACTGCTGCCTCACAGCAAGAAGGTCCTGGGATCGATTCCCACCTGGGGCTCTGTTGACTCAGGGTGCCCAGGTGGGTTATCTCCCGGCCTTTCTGTGTGGAGTTTGCATGTGCTCCGCGGGGTCTCCTTACGGAGTCAGAACCCCAATTAAAAACATGCGAAAAATCGCTTCTCCTGTCCAGTCCTTGACCAAGATGTGGACGAAAGATCTGGAGCTGATGGTCCCCGGGTGCTGTCAAGAATGGCTGCCCACTGCTCCTGGCTGCCCCTGGAGGGGCAGCATAACTCAGGATGGGTGAAATGCAGAGACTTAATTGCCACCCTCCCTGCATGTGTGTCAAAAAAACATGCTGTGTTTGTGTGACCATAAAAAGTGTGGATTAATAAAGTTGTTCTTCTTCTATTCACTGCTGGCTGACATCAAAGCACGGCACAAAGCTGCCAAGAAAAACATACTAATTAAGAACATTGTGGAAACAACTGATTGGATTTTCATTCAGTCAGAAATCCTAAATTGATCACAGAAAACAAAGTGAGAGTTTTACCTGACGGAAGACATCAACCGTGTAGCACTGGCAAGAAAAACACCATCACTGTTCGGAACGTTAAAAAACAAAGGAGATTGTTCTGTGACACCCTTTTGAATCTGCATAAAAGATTTGTGGCAGAGAAGAGTCAGATATTGTCTTACACCAGCTTCTGTCGGAAGATCTGTTCGGACGGTATGCAAATTGAAGGGGGTGTCAGGAAGGGTGGAGCAGATGCACTTCATGATGATGGAGGTTAGTGCTACAGGGCGGCAGTCATTCAGACAGGTGATGGAACGTTAACAGTACAGGGAGAGGTTGAATATAGAGGTGAATACCTCCGGCCTGTAATGCCGTCTGGCCCTGGTGACTTCTGTGGGTTTACTCTTTGAAGAGCTCTCCTCATGTCCTCCGTGTTTAGGGACAGAGCGCAGTCGTCCTGGTCCTCAGCTAGCCTCGCTGTAGGAGTGCTGTTGCTCGCCTCAAAGCACTTGGAGATGTAGGCTGTGACAGAGTCTGGGTATTCATCAATGTCCCCATATCTATATTCAATTTTAATTATTTAATAAAAAAATGTAATTGTTATATCAAAAGTATAGATATAATGGTATCAAACTGACTGATCTACACTGTATATTTAGAAAATAATGAATGTCGATATTTCTAATTTATGAAGCTATTAACACTTTCTAGATGTTATCTGTCCATTTTATTCATTAGATTGCATTCTCTCATCTCAGAATTATCATCTCAAGTGTTGTAACACCAATGACAGAAAACTCTGTGCATACCATAAATTTAATTAAATAATAAAATAGGGAACCAGATTCAAGTTGTCCATTATGATTGGTAATGATGTCAACATATTAATGAATACTCACCATCAAATGTGAAAACTGAATTCAAAATGTACAACTTTTGAAAGTCATAAGGTCACTGTATTTTGAGAATGACCCTTGTATTGATGTATCTACAGATAGCTAGCTAGGAAACTGGAAAAACAAACTGGAAAGATTTAAATCCACCTCTAGTCAATTGAATGCACTGTGTATGTGGTGAGTAAAGTGTGGCACATCCCCAATCTTCTTCCAAGTTCCCATGTGCGGAACCCATCTGATATATTTGAACTATCTTGGTTGATGTTAAGTGTTTGTGGTGGAAATCTGTTAACTAATAAGAAACAACTCTGTCACCAGTGGATTTTAGACCAGTATAGTAGACAAACATTTATTAAATATCAAATACATATAATCAGCGCTGATGGGTTATTCTCAGTCAGACACTCTAACAGTGGGGTCTGAGAGCGAAGTAGCCAAAGAGACAAAGGACTTCATACGCTTTATAGTCATTTTCCCGCCCAGACATGGCAGGCTGCAATACATAATCTACAAGGCCAAATGGAAAAGCTCTCTCTCTCTCTCTCTCTCTCTCTCTCTCCCTCTCCCCCCCCCCTCTTCCTCGGACCGTTCCCACAACATCAACCAGGTAATCTTAAGGCCGCCACACACCGCGCCGAAAATCGGGCGTCGGAGAGTCTTGAGAGGTTGGTGACATGAGTCTCTTTGGTGTGTTCGGTGAGGTCGGCCGTCGTTAATGTCGTCGGCATTCTTTTCAGCCGATTCAACATGTGTCATCGGCCACTACCAGTCGTTCAGTCTGACCAATCTGATTGGTGGAGGGCTATCCCTTGATTAGCGAATCAGTGAAGCCTGGAAGTGAGGATGGTAAACATACCAGATAAACACTTATTACGTTTTCTCCTTATTTTTCGCTTGCAACATCTTTCTTCTTCCAAAAGAAGAAGCCCGAGTGCTGACAACACCAGTATCTTCGTATCACGATCCATCGTTTTAATTAGATTTTTCCGTTCAGCGAGTAATTACAACTCCAATCCTTCTTGACTACTCACTCTCTGCTGACAACAATGACTGATGACAGCGTGCTGTGTGTTTTGGTCTAGAGAGAGGTCCTGGTATTTCCAGTTTTGGGGTTTTTTTGGACCACAATACAGATTAGTGCCGCCTGCTGTTTTGGAGACATTACATCTCGTCGTCTAGGTGTGACCCTCACACTTTTTTGACCGAGTCGGGGAGATTAATCGCCAGACTCCATTTTCTGGCGACGATCGGGCAGTCGTCTTGGTCTGTGGGCGCCTTTAGACAAAAGGGGCATAGAGACTTCAATGTTTCCTTGTACTAGCAGGGCACGGTGCCATCACTTCATGGCGAGACATTAATGTGTCCTTGAGAGGAGATGGTTTGTAGTGAAGTGAAACTTGTATGCATGCAGATGCAAGGATTGACTCCAATTGCCCTCTAGGTAATTGTTGTTGCCAGTTTTGGCATTATTGCACCACCAGAAAATATTTCCCCTCTCTCTCTCTGCTTTCTTCTAAGACGTGACTATACTTATGTATGTAATGTTCCATTACATTTCCTCCCTTTTGATAAAAATCTAAACATTATCACAACTAAATTACTAAACATAAGAATCTATAAAGCACATTGGTTATATGAGGTTATACATATCGCTTAATTAATTTTCAGCGAAATTTCGGGCATATTAATTCATTTCAGATATACCTTCATAACTTGTTCATTGTTAAAGTTCTTTGCATATATTGCGGAAAGCTGTGCTCATGGGCCTACAGCCCTTTCCATTTTCCGAAAAGACTGACTGAAAAGACTACGAAGATAACTTTGATACTTAAGTACAGTAAATATCAGATACTTTAAGACTTTTACTCAAGTACATTTCTAAAAGGTGACTTTAACTTCTACCAAAGTCATTTTCTGGTAAGATACTTGTACTTTTACTCAAGTATCACTTTCAAGTACTTTATACAAGACTGCTCAATATCTGGCCCTCGGTGTATGTGTGTGGTACAGTGTAGGTTCTCAACATTCATATAACGTGTGTCATCTGGGCACGTTCTCGCCTTTGCGATGTCTAATAATTCCTGATTGATAGAGGGCACTGCTGTTGGGATCAAGTCCCACTGATATATATACAAGGGAATATTTGGGCTACATTTTATCAAGGCAAAATTAAGTTCGGAGTGTCGCCTGACCTGTATTCCTTCCGGCGTAGAGATCAGACAGATATCCATTTTACACATTAGATCTCTTCCTAACAGGTTGACGGGGCAATAGGGTGAATACAGGAATGAATGTCTCACTGCTCTGTTTTCCTCATCTCTACACACTAGGGGCACCGTATCATTTTCCCTAACCGTGATTCCTGCAGCTGTCAGGGAGCGGACCCATCTACCACTAAGTTTTGGCTCTACAAGGGCTTTTGTTGTTATCACAGATCCGGTCGCTCCCGAATCTATTAAAAATTCTAATTGTTCTCCCCCTATTTCCAACCTTATCAGGGGTAATTTTTTCCACACTTCGGTCTCAAATTTTGCATACGTGCCTTGGGGTGGTGTCTCTAGGTGTGTGATGGCTTCCTGTATCAATGCATGCACATTGGGTGTGTGTGGTGCGATACTTTGCCTGCTGCTGTCTTCTCTGTCGGTGTCCTCCAGTGCCTGCAGGTTGTCACCTTCCCCGGCCTGCGTCACCCCGCCTAGTCAATCTGCTTGTTCTTTTTTTTCTGGTGAACGTCGTCGGCCTCGACCTTGGTTGCCGCTTTCAGGGCATTCTCGAGCCCAGTGTCCTTTTTTTCCACAAATAAAGCATTCGTCTGGCCCGACTTGTCGGTTTCTTGCGTTGGAATTTTGGTTTCTTTGTCCTTGGTATCCCCTTCTGCCACCTCTGCTGTCTCTGAATCTTCCTCTGCCTCTTCCAACCTCCTGGAACAACGTCAGCGTGGCCTCATGAAGATCTTTATCATGCTGATTCTTCTTCTTGTCTTGCTGGGCCAAGTTTAACTTCTCTGCATGGATAGCGTGTTGCTCGATAGTCGAAATTCTAGCAATTTCCCATCCAATGCAATGGCTTTTCACCCATGTTGAGATTTCGGGTCTTAGGCCATTCAGGTAATGGTTCCTCAGGTGGGCTTCCCACGGGCCAATTTCTCTGTCCTGCCCTCCTGCTCCTGGGGCTTCGATGCCACTGTGGTGGGTGTGGATTTCGGTGAAACGAACCAGGTAGTCGTGACAGTTCTCGGTCTTCTCCTGGACACAGGCTGCAATCTTGGCCATATCCATACGTACTGGAAATTGTTCTTGGATGCGATTCACTATCGCCGTGATGGCGTTTCCGTAGCCATCATTCGCATGGTTGCCGTAGTCTGTGTGTACCAGGCGCAGGGCTGCGGCAGGCCATACTCCTGATATCTTATTCCACCCGGTGCCCATGTGGGACATCAGCAGGCGACGCAGTTCATCGGTGGTGGGGCAGAACTCTCTGCAGAATACTTGGAGTTCTCTGCCAAAGACGGTTCCCCCCACCTCGTTCACCTTCGGGAGGTGCGTCATGGCTTCTTTCATGTCGGCTGCTGTCCACGGTCGGTAGACAAGCTGTGTTTCGCCGTTGCCGGACGATACTTCTATCATGGGCATGGTGGTGATTATGTCATTGGCGTCTCATTGGTCTCATTGGTATAGGTGACGCCGTTTCTGGTGTGTTTGGGGGAGCACAGTGACCCCTGGTCCATGATTGCGAATGGATTGTCCTTGGAGGAAGTCTGTGCTGCACCGGCCTGTACACATGAGTATGCTGGCGGTGATCGGGGCTGAACGCTTTCTTGGAGGGATGGATAGAGGGGTTCAGGAGGCACGATGGCTCGGTCGACTCTGCGTTGACCTGGCTGGGCTGGTGCCGGGGCAGCGGGCTGGGGCTGGGCTGGTCGTTGAGGGGCGGGGGGAGAGCAGTCCAGGTCCGGATCGACCTTAGTGCAAGATGGAACACCGGCAGGATTAGTTGTTCCCTGCCTTCTCTGGCGTCTGTCCCTCAACTCTGCTTCCTTGCGCCACATAATAAATGCTGGCCAATCTGTCTTAAATTCATTTTTATCCTTTTTCTTATTCGATCTACGCAACTCCTCATCTTCTTTTGCATGCAGTCTGGCTTCTAGCTAGTCTAGCTGTCTTACACTAAAACTCCCTTTTTCAGGAAACCCAAAATCCTTCATCCAGACCTCTACTTGTGCTGAAGACCTTATACCGTGTTTGTCATACATTGCTTGCATGTTTGGTGGCAAGTTTTCTCTTTTAACTTCCTTTCCATCAGCAGACTTCGACTCCGGGGTTCCCATCTTCCTATTTCTATTTTTTTTCTTCTCTGAATCCTCACGCCTAAGTTTCACTATGTAATCTCTCTAATTCATAAAACAAAATGTGATAAGAATAAAATAAACAAAACAAATAAACATGTAAAAACCCCACAGAAATAAAATGGTATAAGATATTATTATAATATGTCTAGATGTTTACTTATGTGGTCTTTTGTCCCTGAAGTCGTGTTTTTGGTTTAATAATCATTTCTGAAATTCCGAGACCATTGCATAGGCCTATCCTCCGCAGAGCACAGTAGTGCTCTCGGTTAAAAAATATTCGGCAATATTAGTCCAGGTTTCTACTAACCGTTGGTTAAAAGTCGTATGCTGTGATAAAATAGAGCACATTCTCATGTCACGTCTTGTGTTTTTCAACACTCAGTCACACTACGTGTCTCGGCTAAGATTTCAGAAATGTTAGTAATTAAATTCAAGATCTTCACCAGTTCTCTCGGATCCTCGGCGTCGTCCCGGGGGTCCTCAGGACACGGAGGTCCCTCCTCTCCACTCGATTGGCGAGGAGGTGTTGAGGCCCGAAGGGATGATCAGTCAACCAGGTGGTGTCCTGAGGCCCGCACGGTCCGACGAGAGGATCCCACTTCTGACACCAAGTTTGTGGTGGAAATCTGTTAACTAATAAGAAACAACTCTGTCACCAGTGGATTTTAGACCAGTGTAGTAGACAAACATTTATTAAATATCAAATACATATAATCAGCGCTGATGGGTTATTATTAACAGTGGGGTCTGAGAGCGAAGTAGCCAAAGAGACAAAGGACTTCATACACTTTATAGTAATTTTCCCGCCCAGACATGGCAGGTTGCAATAGATAATCTACAAGGCCAAATGGAAAAGTTCTCTCTCTCTCTCTCTCTCTCTCTCTCTCACTCTCTCTCTCTCTCTCTCTCCCCCCTTCCTCGGACCGTTCCCACAACATCAACCAGGTAATCTTAAGGCAGCCACACACCGGGCCGAAAATCGGGCGTCGGAGAGTCTTGAGAGGTCGGTGACATGAGTCTCTTTGGTGTGTTCGGTGAGGTCGGCCGTCGTTAATGTCGTCGGCATTCTCTACAGCCCATTCAACATGTGTCATCGGCCACTACCAGTCGTTAAGTCTGACCAATCTGATTGGTGGAGGGCTATCCCTTGATTAGCGAATCAGTGAAGCCCGGACGTGAGGATGGTAAACATACCAGATAAACACTTATTACGTTTTCTCCTTATTTTTCGCTTGCGACATCTTTCTTCTTCCAAAAGAAGAAGCCCGAGAGCTGACAACACCAGTATCTTCGTATCACGCAATCACTTCATGGCGAGACATTAATGTGTCCTTGAGAGGAGATGGTTTGCAGTGAAGCGAAACTTATATGCATGCATAATACGTGACTATACTTATGTATGTAATGTTCCATTACAGTGTTATTGTTAGGGGGTGAGGGGGGAAGACCCAGGCGCACAGCAATGGAGGAGACGTTAGTTCAAGCACAAGCCCAGAGAGGCGGTTTAATAAAGAAAACACAAGTGGTTGCCACAAAAATATGCCACAAAGAAATGTCAGGGTGCTCGCAGGAGCTGTAGAGGGATGCGGGTGGAGCAGGGTGAGGGCTCTGCAGGTTGGCACGGCTCAGCTGCGGAGGTCCAGGATGCTGGGGTGCTGAGGAGAAGAAGGAGGGGAAGGGATAGTGATTCCTGGGAAGACAACTGCACAAAAACCAGGATAGCACAATAACTGCGTGAAGTTAAATTGGCTCGAGAAAAGGGCACTGCAGAGGGGGTCCGGGATGCTGGAGAGACGAGGAGGGCACGGGGTGCGAGCAAAGGAAAAACCAGGGTTGGCAAAAAGGTAGGCTAACGGCGAAACGTTAATCCTCCTGGGTTATGGGAAGAACTGGCGACAAGTGGAGTGTCGACCAGGTTCTTGTAGTGGTGGAAGGTGATTGAATACAAGGGACAGGTGCGGTGATTAATAATGACGAACAGGTGCGTAGAGTCGTGCTTCAGGCAGCGTCATCGACGCTCCTGCCATTGCACCGAGGAGCGCAAAGGGCGCATAGCGGGAGGGGGGAGGCGCGGATGTGGCGGCGAGGACGGACGAACCGTAACAGTTATATTATTTAAATGGATGCATATAAATGCTCAGTCCACTGTAACGTTCCCTGTGTCTGTTATGTGTTATGTTATCTATCTCAATACCTGTAATGTTGAAACGCACCTCATATCATCATTCATCATATTGAAATATGACATCACTTGACCTTCAATCTTGACCTTTGACCTTGGGCATCTAGCGGTAAAAGAGGGCCTGCAGTGCGGCGCCATCCTGCCGACCATCTACGGTGCCATCTGCTTGCTGGGCATCCTGGGCAACTGCATGGTGATCTACACCATCCTGAGCAAGACCAAGTGCCGCGCCCAGCAGACCGTCCCCGACATCTTCATCTTCAACTTGTCCATCGTGGACCTGCTCTTCCTCCTGGGCATGCCCTTCCTCATCCACCAGCTGCTGGGCAACGGCGCCTGGTACTTTGGCGCCACCATGTGCACCGTCATCACGGCGCTGGACTCCAACAGTCAGATGGTCAGCACCTACATCCTGACCACCATGACCCTGGACCGCTACCTGGCCACGGTGCACCCCATCCGCTTCAACTACATCCGCACCCCACGCGCCGCCTCCCTGGTCATCGGCCTGGTGTGGGCGCTGTCCCTGCTCACCATTATCCCTGTGTGGATGTATGTGGGACTCATGCCCCTGCCCGGTGGCCTGATGGGCTGCGCCCTGCTGCTCCCCAACCCCGCTACCGACACCTACTGGTTCACGCTCTACCAGTTCTTCCTGGCCTTCGTGCTGCCACTGGCCATCATCTGTCTGGCCTTCTTCAAGATCGTCCAGCACATGGCCACCAGTGTGGCCCCCCTGCCTCCCCGCAGCCTGAGGGTGAGGACCCGCAAGGTGACCCGCATGGCCGTGGCCATCTGCCTGGCGTTCTTCACCTGCTGGGCGCCGTACTACATCCTGCAGCTGGTGCACCTGGGGGTGCAGAAACCCAGTGTGGCCTTCGCCTACAACATCGCCATTAGCATGGGCTACGCCAACAGCTGCATCAACCCCTTCCTGTACATCACGCTCAGCGAGACCTTCAAGAGCCGCTTCCTGAGGTCCATGAAGCCGCTGAACAGGAAGTTCCGGGTGGTCCACCCCGGCACCACAGGCGGCGGCGGCGGCAACGTCAGCCTGAGGCAGATGCCGGAGGGGAGCCAGCCTCAGGCCCAGTTACAGGTGCTGCTGCCCACAAGCCAGCCACACTCCCAACCCACCAGAGACGGACTGTGATGCTGCACAACACCAGCACACCGAGAGGCCTGTGCTGAGCCTCACTCAGGGCCCCAGGGTCACATACAGCAAGCTAAAAGGAAGACAAACAAGTAACATCTTGTTTGTGCAATTGTCTATATGCATACATTTATTCACTATATTCATTCACAATTACTTGTTTTACTTCTGGTATTGGGTATAATTGGGCATGATGGTGTTCTTTAATATGCGAAAAATAAGCATTTGCTGCTTTGAAAACAAAAGTACATGTACACATCTACTCCTACAGGAGAATGGATTGCATTTTATATAGCGCTTTTACCCAAAACACTTTAAATCGTTGCCTCACATTCACGCAAACATACACCGACGGTGGTGTCAACCATGCAAGGCAGAAGCCAGCTCACCGGCAGCAGTTTGGGTTAGGTGTCTTGCTCATGGACACCTCGACACTTAGCTAGATGGAGCTGGGAATCAATCCAGTAACATCCTGAGCTACTGCCGCAAGGGGAGAAAGATTGATAATGTGTTCTTTTACAGAGGTGACAGAAATAGAGAAGACAAGAATTCATTCCAATAAAAGTCTAACCTTTTAGCAGTGTGAGAGACCTCCAAACTATTTTTGTATCAACAACGGAGAAGAAATATGAGCCGAAAAATGGTGGCTTATGATAAACTGAGTATTGCTAGCTAATCTAATCCGATAGGTCTTAATCCCAGGTGTCATAAAAGGACTCTTCGCGTGTCAGTGCGGTAGAGAAGTAGGTGGAGAAAGGACCAAATGCAGGAAGCAGGAATAACTGAATTAATTGATTAAATTAATGATTTAATTTAAAAAACAAATACTGGCACAGGGAACGGGTACTCCCACATATTAGATAACAAGGATCTGACAAGGAACACAGGATTGGGGCTACAAAAGTATATTTATACCTATAAAGGTATAAATAGGGAGAAAACTAATCAGGGGAAACAATAAAGGGCTGGGAATTAGTCTACAAAATGGCCGACAACTGCAGGTGAGGGGCAGGTTCAAAAGAGGGACATGAGGAAACAAAAGCACATGAACAACCAGATAAACTAACACACATGGGGAACAGAACAGCAGATACAACATCAGGGGAAACACACAAGGAAGGAGGTACACTATAACAGGAGGGGGCGGAAACAAGTGGTCAATCATAATGGAAAGGAGGTGCAAAAACCCAAAACATAATTAGCTTGCGGGGGACAGACTGTGACAATGACACTATTATGATGGACAAAGGTATGCGTATGCAGACCTTTAGTCAGTGTGAAGGACAAAAAAGCATTCAAAGGAAAATGAGACTGAAATGAACGCTAACACTAAGCCACAGTATTTTTTCTACTATGCTTTCTCTGCGTCTACAGGCTTTGTCATTTGAACGTTTTCCGCTATTTAATTGATGGAGAAATAGTCACGTATAAACTGTATTACCCTCTAAATATTGTTATTGTAAAAAAGTTTTAATATTATGGATATAAAAAAAAATGCTTTCATGTTTTGGAAGTAAAATAAGTATGTTAAAGTGTTAATACATGTTCCTAATCTTCCTAAGCATACAGTATGTGACATTAGTGCTGTTGATTTGATGTCAATTTGTTGATTTGATGTCAAAGTGTTATGTTATGTATTGTGTTCGTGTTATGTTAATCGTACTGTTATTGTAAAGTAATGTGTGCACAATATTTTTACATGATCACCTCTGTTTTGTTTAGATTTTACTATCATTATCATTTATTCCTTCATATTATATTAATGTCATATGTTTTGCTGTATCCTTTTGCTTCTCAATGGCCCTTTCTAAATATGGTATTACAATTATGTGTCATATGAAAGAATATATATATATATTATGTAATCATTCAATCAACGGCACCATAGAAAATAAAACAATGCTGTTTAGCATTCTTCTGAAAAGTGTTTGCCCATTTTGCCCATAACCCAGTGTAGGAGGTGCTATGTATGCTGTGACATTCTGCTTGACACGAAACAGAAGTTGAAAATAGTGCAAAATAGTACAGCCATTTTGTCTGTTTATATCACAATACCGATCTGCTCACACATCAGTTGGTTTGGTTTCTTTTCTGGTCTATTAGATGATTAATAACGCTCAAACTATTTTTCCCACAATTATGTTTGCACTAATCTTGGCTCCAGAAGTTCAACAATGCTATAGCTTATAGATGTTAAGATTTGTGAGACTATGATTGCGCTCACAATCCAATTAGGACCAATGTACGTGTGTAGAATTTGTTGAGATGATTTTATCAAACCTTATCAAGTCTTTTTCATCTGTATTGAAACCAACAATACAACATTTCTTCATTTAAACATAAAGTATTTCACTTTGCTCCATCATGAAAGGGATGAAAGGGGTTCCCTTTCATGATGGAGCAAAATGAAATACTTTCTTTTTTAATGTTTTCCTCTGTGCACAGCCACTCTGAAAGTGTAAAGCCACATGATCATATCAGATGAAATACAATAACACTTGTATTAATAATGGCTCCATAGTTCCTGATTTATTTAGTTATTTCTTAAAGGTGCTATATGCAACAAAATGTACACAATTCTAAAATGACCATGAGATGTCATCAGAGATTAAGGACAGAACATACCAAATCGTCTGTGTGATTCACTATTCTCGGAGGACTCCAGGTTGCCAAATATGAAATAAATACAAACACAGGCTCCATCCACACCACCAGGAGCATACTGCGTAGGCGAGGGTAATATTTAGTATGTTGGAGGTCATACAACCCACATAGTATGCAAAAGCCAGTACACTGAAAGTGCCAGGATGGTGCACTATTTCCAACAAATTTGTAGTGTGCAAACTATGGACAATACAGTCGCTATAACCATATAACTATAACCAATAACTAACAATGCATTTTGACAGGAGAACAACTTTGTAACTTAATTAATAACCTGTCCAACCCTAAACCAGCAACCCCAATAAACAGGCAACTCAAAAAGTAAAGCAGGTTTATAATACATTGCCTATCTGTTGTCATTATTGTTATTAACACAATCAAATAATCGTATATATAAACTAAATCGTACTGTTTGGGTTTGCAGTGTGTTGTCATCAGTGTCAGCGCTCATCCGTGCCAGATTAAAAGCAACAAGAAGCCATGGTTTACAGCTGAGGGCCGTTGTTATGCATGACGCGACAGCGGAGAACCCCCCTATAATACGCTTACTACAGTAAACTACATGAACGTAGATGGACCTGTAAATCTTCACCACAACGGACCGGTCGGACCGCCCACATTACTGCAGACGCTGCACTAATCCGTCTGTCCATCTCCCGCTCCATTTTGCCATTTTATTGATGACAAATAATAATTCTTCACCCCAAAGAATTGAGTTCTTCAACGGACATAACTGAACAGTCCCCGGCTGTGCTTCTTGACATTTCAGCTCTTGCATTTCTCTCTCAGGAATTCCTTCATGTCCTCCTTTCTTCTTTATTATCTTCCTCCTCCATCCTCTCCATCTGTTTCCACCACTCATCCAGGCTTAGTCCACCAGAGAGTAGAATGGTTGCCATGGTTGCCATTGACCCATTGAAAGAGTTTGTTTGGCGCAGTAACACTGACAATGATAATGCGGTCACTTCATGCTACTCGGTTGTTTAGACTGATCCCACCCGTGATAAGCCCACACGTTCAACCAATCCACTGCATTGCACAAATTGGAAAAAAGCTATATAAACAAAGTGTACAGTGACAAAAAAAGTACCCCAGTCCTATGCCGAAGAACCACAGACGTTGAGAAGTATGTAACACGGTCCTATTGCCCCAGCAATCAGCTACCAACTGGCCTTGACTGATGGCTTGTTGGTAATGCTACAATAAGTCATGGAGGTGGAACTCCAACCACAATGTCAGCTGAATTATGCCCTGAGACCAAAGACTGAATCGAGTAGGAAATCAGTTTGTGTGTCCCCGTCTATGGGAACACACACACACACACATACACACACACACACACACACACACACACACACACACACACACACACACACAATATTCAAACCACCCACTCTCACACTCTCAAGTCTTGTTCTTCATAAGGTTAAACCTTGGAAATGTATCATAATTAATTAATGAGTGAAAATCTTATGTGCAAAACGCCCGACAGAATAGAAAACTATATTAACAAGTTACAAAAAATCTAAACAAAAGAAAACTGTATAAGATAAAATAAAGTATACAAAAAATATCTGTTTTGTTTAGATTTTACTATCATTATCATTTATTCCTTCATATTATATTAATGTCATATGTTTTGCTGTATCCTTTTGCTTCTCAATGGCCCTTTCTAAATATGGTATTACAATTATGTGTCATATGAAAGAATATATATATATATTATGTAATCATTCAATCAACGGCACCATAGAAAATAAAACAATGCTGTTTAGCATTCTTCTGAAAAGTGTTTGCCCATTTTGCCCATAACCCAGTGTAGGAGGTGCTATGTATGCTGTGACATTCTGCTTGACACGAAACAGAAGTTGAAAATAGTGCAAAATAGTACAGCCATTTTGTCTGTTTATATCACAATACCGATCTGCTCACACATCAGTTGGTTTGGTTTCTTTTCTGGTCTATTAGATGATTAATAACGCTCAAACTATTTTTCCCACAATTATGTTTGCACTAATCTTGGCTCCAGAAGTTCAACAATGCTATAGCTTATAGATGTTAAGATTTGTGAGACTATGATTGCGCTCACAATCCAATTAGGACCAATGTACGTGTGTAGAATTTGTTGAGATGATTTTATCAAACCTTATCAAGTCTTTTTCATCTGTATTGAAACCAACAATACAACATTTCTTCATTTAAACATAAAGTATTTCACTTTGCTCCATCATGAAAGGGATGAAAGGGGTTCCCTTTCATGATGGAGCAAAATGAAATACTTTCTTTTTTAATGTTTTCCTCTGTGCACAGCCACTCTGAAAGTGTAAAGCCACATGATCATATCAGATGAAATACAATAACACTTGTATTAATAATGGCTCCATAGTTCCTGATTTATTTAGTTATTTCTTAAAGGTGCTATATGCAACAAAATGTACACAATTCTAAAATGACCATGAGATGTCATCAGAGATTAAGGACAGAACATACCAAATCGTCTGTGTGATTCACTATTCTCGGAGGACTCCAGGTTGCCAAATATGAAATAAATACAAACACAGGCTCCATCCACACCACCAGGAGCATACTGCGTAGGCGAGGGTAATATTTAGTATGTTGGAGGTCATACAACCCACATAGTATGCAAAAGCCAGTACACTGAAAGTGCCAGGATGGTGCACTATTTCCAACAAATTTGTAGTGTGCAAACTATGGACAATACAGTCGCTATAACCATATAACTATAACCAATAACTAACAATGCATTTTGACAGGAGAACAACTTTGTAACTTAATTAATAACCTGTCCAACCCTAAACCAGCAACCCCAATAAACAGGCAACTCAAAAAGTAAAGCAGGTTTATAATACATTGCCTATCTGTTGTCATTATTGTTATTAACACAATCAAATAATCGTATATATAAACTAAATCGTACTGTTTGGGTTTGCAGTGTGTTGTCATCAGTGTCAGCGCTCATCCGTGCCAGATTAAAAGCAACAAGAAGCCATGGTTTACAGCTGAGGGCCGTTGTTATGCATGACGCGACAGCGGAGAACCCCCCTATAATACGCTTACTACAGTAAACTACATGAACGTAGATGGACCTGTAAATCTTCACCACAACGGACCGGTCGGACCGCCCACATTACTGCAGACGCTGCACTAATCCGTCTGTCCATCTCCCGCTCCATTTTGCCATTTTATTGATGACAAATAATAATTCTTCACCCCAAAGAATTGAGTTCTTCAACGACATAACTGAACAGTCCCGGCTGTGCTTCTTGACATTTCCAGCTCTTGCATTTCTCTCTCAGGAATTCCTTCATGTCTCCTTTCTTCTTTATTATCTTCCTCCTCCATCCTCTCCATCTGTTTCCACCACTCATCCAGGCTTAGTCCACCAGAGAGTAGAATGGTTGCCATGGTTGCCATTGACCCATTGAAAGAGTTTGTTTGGCGCAGTAACACTGACAATGATAATGCGGTCACTTCATGCTACTCGGTTGTTTAGACTGATCCCACCCGTGATAAGCCCACACGTTCAACCAATCCACTGCATTGCACAAATTGGAAAAAAGCTATATAAACAAAGTGTACAGTGACAAAAAAAGTACCCCAGTCCTATGCCGAAGAACCACAGACGTTGAGAAGTATGTAACACGGTCCTATTGCCCCAGCAATCAGCTACCAACTGGCCTTGACTGATGGCTTGTTGGTAATGCTACAATAAGTCATGGAGGTGGAACTCCAACCACAATGTCAGCCGACAGCCGTTATAAAAGAATACAATAGAAATAGAAATAGAATAGAAAACTATATTAACAAGTTACAAAAAATCTAAACAAAAGAAAACTGTATAAGATAAAATAAAGTATACAAAAAATATTAAGGGGAGCAATACAAATATAAATCAATGTAATAAAATATACATTGATATATTTTGACATTCACAGAATGTCACAGAATACTTCCTCAGACAGTCACACCAGAACACACTAGAACAACACTAGCACCAGCAATTAGCACCCGGACTAGCACTAGCAGTAACACTAGCACTAGCACTTGTTCAGCAACCTGATGGCCTGGCTGTGGAAGCTGTCTCTGAGTCTGCTCATCACTTGATACTGCGGTATCGCCTGCCTGACGGTAGAAGTGTGTACAGTTCGTGGCTGGGGTGGTTATTGTCTTTAATAATCCGTTTGGCCTTGGCCACGCACCGCCTGGTGTATATATCCAGGAGGGAGGGAAGCTCACCTCCAACGATGTACTGGGCCGTCCGCACCACCCTCTGTAGTGTTTTATGCTCCAGTGTGGTGCAGTTCCCGTACCAGACGGTGATGCATCCTGTAAGAACACTCTCGATGGTACAGGAGTAAAATGTTCTGAGGATGCGGGGGCACATGTTGAATTTCCTCAGTCGCCTGAGGAAATACAGGCGTTGTTGGGCCTTTTTCACCGTGTGTGGTGTGCGTGGTCCATGTGAGGTCCTCGGAGATGTGCACGCCGAGGAACTTGAAGCTGCTGACCCTCTCTACTGCAACCCCGTCGATGGAGATGGGGCCGTGCTCTCCTCTCCGCTTCCTGTAGTCCACGATCAGCTCCTTGGTCTTCTTGACGTTGAGGGCGAGGTTGTTCTCTTGGCACCACTGTGTCAGTGATCCAACCTCCTCCCTGTAGGCTGTCTCGTCGGCGGCGGCGATCAGACCCAACACTGTCGTGTCGTCAGCAAACTTGATGATGACGTTGGAGCTGTGCATAGCCATGCAGTCGTGGGTGTACAGGGAGTAGAGGAGAGGGCTCAACACGCATCCCTGAGGGGCTCCCGTGTTGAGGGTCAGTGGCTCTGAGGTGGTGCTGCCCATCCTCACCACCTGGCGGCGGCCCGACAGAAAGTCCAGTATCCAGCTGCACATGGTCGGGTGCAGGCCTAGACTCCTGAGCTTGGTGTCGAGCTTGGCAGGAACTATCGTGTTGAACGCTGAGCTGAAGTCCACAAACAGCATTTTCACACAACAGTTCTTCCCCTCCAGGTGAGAGAGGGCGGTGTGAAGTGCCATGGCAATCGCGTCGTCGGTGGATCTGTTTTGATGGTACGCAAATTGCCATGGGTCCAGCGTGGCAGGCAACATGGAACAAATGAAGTGCTTGACCAACCTCTTGAAGCATTTACTGACAATCGAGGTGAGGGCTACCGGTCTCCAGTCATTCAGGCAGGTTACCTTGGGGTGTTTAGGGACAGGCAGAATGATGGACATCTTGAAGCCCTCGGGAACAACAGCCTGGGACAGGGACAGGTTGAAGATGTCTGCGAAGACTCCTGCCAACTGGTCTGCGCATGCTCTGAGGACACGCCCCGGGATGTGGTCTGGGCCCGCCGCAGGATAAAGGCCAGTATAGACAGATTTGCTTTGTCCCATGTGTTGCATATGTATGAGTATTTACAAAAGGGTTACTGAGACTCATTTAGACTGTATAACTGTATGTCACTTATTCACTGTACCACACATCACAAGAATACAAACACAAAATATGAACACAAAACAATTTTTTTGATTCATGGTCAAATGAATGTGGAAAATCTCTCCATCCAAAAGGCTAAACAAATATGCTTGCACTCCTGCCTATTGGGGTTTTTGTCTGTTTTGGTCTCATAATCTCATAATAAGTGCAAGTAAGGAAACCACATTCTCAGACTGAAGGGAAACATCAACATTCTCTTCCAGTCCAGGGGTGCTTGTTTAGTTGCTTTTTTAAATTAAAATAATAGTTAAATCCTTCCGTTGTGTTTTTCTGAGGAATTCAAAAGACTTGTTTCAGCCAGCATTTCAGAGCTATTGGCTGTTGGCAGCTCATGGGGAGTTTGACATTTTGGGATAGGAGATTAAAAGCAAATAAAGAAAAGGCTAATTATCTCAAAGGAGAAGATTATAATAAACAGCTACGGTTTCAATAGTTGGGGATCTATATTAGCAGTGACCAAAACATCCATGGTGTTCTAATTCTAATAAATTGATGTCTTTTAGAACCACAGAGTGATGTGATAGCTTTAAATAATGAATCTATTGAATCACCTGTGCCCTGCGAGTTGGCTGTTGTAGAAACCAGTTCATTGGAGGGTTGGCAAGATGAGCAGGTGGTAAATGCAGTGTCTGAGACTTCTCACTGTGTGTGTGTGTGTGTGTGTGTGTGTGTGTGTGTGTGTGTGTGTGTGTGTGTGTGTGTGTGTGTGTGTGTGTGTGTGTGTGTGTGTGTAGGTGTGTGTGTGTGTGTGTGTGTGGTGACAGCTGGTTTATCCTGTGTGTCTTGACTATCCAAATGCACCACAGGTATTCAGCAGCCTCACACAGCCTGAATCAGGCCAGGTGAGGCTGCTTAAAGTCATCAGCCACACACACTTCACCTAACCTCCCAATGCCTGACTGAGTCTGGGGAGAATCCTCAGTCGCAGCCTAGCGAAGCCTTGACTCATCATTGCAAGATCATCGGAGCAAAGAATTTATGGGAAATATGAGAGAGTCCAAGAGGTATTTTTTCTACAGAAAAAATATAGAACTGCTCAGCCAACCTCTGCTTTTGGGGTGGGTAATATTATCTGATAATTTACCACAATGCCTGTGAGTTGAGTTGGGATCTGACAAAATCCATATGTAGTCCTATTCAGGGGCACGGTGGCACAGTGCTTGCACTGCTGCCTCACAGCAAGAAGGTCCTGGGATAGATTCCCGCCTGCGGCGCTGTTGACTGTGGGGTGCCCAGGTGGGTGATCTCCCAGGTGGGTGATCTCCCAGCCTTTCTGTGTGGAGTTTGCATGTTCTCCCCGTGCTCCGCGGGGTCTCCTTACGGAGTAAAAGAACCCCAATTAAAAAACATGTGAATATCGCCTCTCCTGTCCACATCCCTGACCAAGATGTGGACGTAAAACCTGGAGCTGTTGGGCGCCGTCAGAATGGCTGCCCACTGCTCCTGGCTGCCCCTGGAGGACAAATTTCCACGGGCCACCCTCCCTGCATGCGCGTGTGTGTGTGTTTGGAGGCCAACACTTCCCGCTGTGTGTGTTGTGTGACCACTATGTGTGTGGACTAATAAAAATCTTCTTCTTCTCTTTATTTTTTTTCAAAGTCTGTAACTGTATTTTCTTCAATGTCTCAGCCTTTTTTATTTTGTATCTTTTTAAACCAAATCCAGGCAAGTGTAACCTGTTTCACATACCCAAAATATTGAAAATCTAAATGTATGTTTCCACGATACATGTATTGATCCTTACCTTTAGCCTTCTATCTCCTTATCCTAGATAAGATAAAATAAGATACTAATAAGAACTTTATTCCTCTCAAAGGAAATTATTTTGCCAGGGGTTGCTCAAAAATACCAACAACATAAGAATAAAAACAATACAATCATAAATATACAGTGAAGATATTTAGTAAACAAAACAAGTTGCCAATGTTATTGACCATTAGTAATGAGAAGTAGTATTGCACATGATATAAGATAAGATAAGATAAGATAGAACTTTATTAATCCCGAAGGAAATTCTTGTGCCAGGTTGCATAGCAATACAATAAAACAATAGAGAAATAAACAGATTCATACAAATAAAATAACAGATTTACAATTGTACAGTCCTAGTAGAATAAAAATATAGGTGAAATATAAAAATATATAGGCAAGATAAGGTATTAAGTCCGCGAAAACAATTTGGCGTAATTGAAGTATAATACAACTGTAATGATAATAATAATGGTAAGAGGACGTATTGCACATGATAGAAAGAATATTAAGAAATAAAACACATTGGAGATGGGTTGACATAGAAATAAGTGGACACGGAAATTGGTGGGAACTGGGTTGCCACGGAATAAAGTGGATGTGGAAATAGGCTAAGCTGGCCTCGTGGTGTTTACCACCACGGCACTTGGAGTCGTAATTCTATGTGATAATATACATTTACATTTACATTTACATTTAGGGCATTTGTCAGACGCTTTTATCCAAAGCGACTTACAAAGAGTACATTTGTTGAAGGAGAGGCAGCAATATATCACTGTGGTACCTGAAGATAAGAATAGAGCTGTTTTCAAGCATTCCTATTTATGAGATGAATAGAACGAGTTTCATAATTGCTAAGTTGCCTGCATAAGTAGCTGGGCAGGCGTGCAATTCTAAGCATGATACAACATCTGAGAACGAACAACAATGCTAAGTGCCATTAATAAATGCCAAGACGTTCAAACACACAGGTTAGTGGTAGGATTATCAGAGGAGGGGGGGGGGGTTTATGCAGAGTCCAGGTGAACTCTGAACAGGTGGGTCTTGAGTCTCTTGCGGAAGCTGGCGAGCGACTCGGCTGTCCTGACATGAGCCGGGAGCTCATTCCACCACTGCGGAGCCAGAACCGTGAAGAGTTGGGACTTGGAAGAGCGATGTTTGGCTGTTTTTAGTGAAGGTGGTACCAGTCGCTTGGCGGAAGTTGTAAAGCGGAACTGCGCTGCTTCACGTGTGGGGAAGGGCCGTATCTTGTTGGTGGCAGGCGGGCTGGTCTGAGTATTTCAGCAACTGCTGATCTACTGGGATTTTCACGCACACAACCATCTCTAGGGTTTACAGAGAATGGTCCGAAAAAGAGAAAATATCCAGTGAGCGGCAGTTCTCTGGGCGAAAAATGCCTTGTTGATGCCAGAGGTCAGAGTGGGACCACAGTGTACCCTTCTTCTGATGGCTACATTCAGCAGGATAACGCTCCATGTCACAAAGTCACAAAATGATCTCAAACTGGTTTCTTGAACATGACAATGAGTTCACCATACTCAAATGGCCTCCACAATCACCAGATCTCAATCCAATAGAGCACCTTTGAGATGTGGTGGAACGGGAGATTCGCGTCATGGATGTGCAGCCGACAAATCTGCAGGAACTGTGTGATGCTATCATGTCAATATGGAGAAAAATCTCTGAGGAATGTTTCCAGCTCCTTGTTGAATCTATGCCACAAAGAATTAAGAATTAAAGAATTATCTGAAGGCAAAAGGGGGTCCAACCCGGTACTAGTAAGGTGTACCTAATAAAGTGGCCGGTGAATGTATATAAATATATGCTTCGGGGCCTTGCGGGCCAAGGAGATTTCAAGATACTACTTATCACACCCAGGCCCATGGCCTGACCCCTTCATACATTTTTGAACTTATGCATCCATATTCAACCTCCAGGACTCTGTAGAGTCAGTACATCAGTACATTCTGTAAACGGCCTTCCCTGCAAAGGAGCTGTCATGTATCTTTTGTTTGTGACCTTTATGTATGTATGTATGTATGTTATTGTGCATTGTATTGTATTGTAATATGTATGTATTCTATATATATCTCTGTATCCTGTGCAGCAATCTGTAACCCTGTGATAAAAATGGTGCTATATACTGTAAATAATATCTTACTTACTTATTTACTGACTTCAACTCTTCTTCCTCTCCTGAGATTATTGTAAGGGCCAGGGGTTGGCTGAGCCACGCTGATTATGCGTGAGGCGCAAAGGTTTATGGGAGTTGAGAATGTCTGTGTTAGTTCAGGTTTTGGGTTTAAAAGCAATGTTCACGTATTCTCTCTTAGGGTTATTTGTCGTGTGTTTTGTGTGTATTTTGTCGTTCTTTATTTGTGTCATGTTGCACCACCGTTGAAGAAAAGTGTGTTGTCAGGAGTGACGCCCGGTCGGCGAGTGTTCATTTGAGTGAGCGTGGCTGTGACTGTTAATACACGTTGTATCTGGGGTCGTGCTGTGTATGGAGCACAGGACGACATCAAATACTCCTGTCGTCTGAGTTGTGGTGTTCATTCCATTTGCTCCGGTGCTTGCCACATTATTATTGATTATGTCGCTGACGTGTTGCCATTGGGGAGACGTTTTCCTCCACACGGCACTTGGCCATGTCATGGCTACGTAGGCTTGTGGTGTGTGTGTTTGTGTGGAGGGGGGGGGTGAAATAAAAACCTATCCAGATATGCACTCATATGGTCAAAGTTTGACTCACTCATCACGTTTGTCGTCTTTTTCTCCAAAGTCACGTCCTGAGTCATTTGCACAATGAGGACCACAACAAATATAAGAGTGCTAGCTGGTAAGGCTATACGATAATCAATATCACATTACTGCAATCATCCTAAGAGTAGGAGTGCTAACCAAGCACGGATTAACGACAGGGCCGCGGCCCGGGGGCCTCGAGCTCCCCCTAGGGGCGAGGGGCCTCCAATACGCTATGAAAGTGTCGCGTCATCACATAGCAACGAACATAGCAACGGGCCGATGGAGACAAACAATCACATCCAGCGTTGTCTCCAGTTGGTTTCCATGGCTTCTCCACACTTTTTAGGGATGAAACTAAACTAATAAAGAAAGGTAACCTGGCTTACCACACAGCTCAACTTATTGCTTTCACTTTCTGTGGTACTGAGAGTTTTATATTTGGCAGCGTAAATGTTCGTATGAGTGATTAAAACGTACAATAACCGTCAATTATTATTCTAATATTATATTCTTGTCTCTGTGTTTATGCTGTGTGCTGTGTTTATGGAAGTGCATTGGTTGTTTTTGGAAAACATTATTGTTGTGTCATTGTGTTTCTATGCCAGGATGTGTGATATGGTGGAAATCCTGTATGATAGGAAATACAGGTATTATTATTTGCTGAATATGCAGAATGAATTGATCCTAGCCTGTGTGTGTGTGTGTGTGTGTGTGTGTGTGTGTGTGTGTGTGTGTGTGTGTGTGTGTGTGTGTGTGTGTGTGTGTGTGTGTGTGTGTGTGTGTGTGTGTGTGTGAGAGAGTGAGTGAGTGAGTGAGATTGATTGATGGAAGACTGAATCATAGAACTGTTGGTGGAGGTAGAACACCAGTAGGCTGTATTTGCATATTTCAGTACTGTTGGCTGCAACAGCAAAACCTAGTGACACAGTTGGGCTAATGAAAGTTGTGATTATATGCTGTAGCCTGCCAGTGTAAATCCTGTATGAAGCTATCTACAGGTATATTGTCCTGAAAGTTGTGATTATATGCTGTAGCCTGCCAGTGTAAATCCTGTATGAAGCTATCTACAGGTGTTGATATTGTCCTGAACGTTGTATGCTGTAGCCTGTCAGTGTAAATCCTGTAGAAGTACAGGAGATTCCAACAAATAGTATGCGTGCACGTGTATGTGTGTGGGGGCCTCCACAACCACAAGAGTCTGGCCCAGGGGCCTCTGAATTCTTAATCCGGGCCTGGTGCTAACCCCGGTGTCCTGGTGCCACATTCCCAACCCCACTCTTGTTACACCATAACCACCTGATCCTCCCCTGATCTCTGATTGGAGAGATTAATTCCCCACCTCTTCACTGTGATAGCCAGTGTGTGGTGAGCATTTTGGCTCTATGCTGGCTGCTGTGCATCATGCAGGCCAAGGGGCAATAGATGAATGGATGCCTTTTATTGCCAATATTCAATATCAGCGGGTGTTGCCTGTGATTGGAGATCAAATAGATCAACCCGAGGGGGATAATAATTAGTGCAAGAAATTGAATAAACAGTGCAATACAGTGATGTAGAGCCCTCTTGTCATATCAGCTGGATAAGTCATTACCCTCTGTGATCTTTTAAACTTTAATTACGACCAATCTAGTAGGAAGGGAAGTTGAATTTGACGTGTGATATGGGCTTACCGTCAGCTGCTTTGAAACCACACTGTTGCCAAAGTTGACCGTTGACCGGAAGTTGTGTCATGTACTACTCTGTGAGGGTAAACCCCGTCAGGGTATAGCCGTGAAATTGTGACATGCCCTAGTTAAGGTGTCTGAAATGTCGGACACCTGTCCCTCCTCCACCTCTCAACCCCATCTCTTCCTCGTCTTCTTGTCACTTTATGATCATACTACCTGCCCAGAGAGTTCACCCAGGCCATTGTTATTGTTGTTTACATTCCTCCTGTGGCTAATGCGTCGCGGGCTGCTGACGTCATCAACTCTGTGATCGCGTGTCTACAGACTCTGCACCCAAACGCGTTCATATCGATATCGGGTGATTTTAACCACGTTACCCTGACATCAACCCTGCCCACATTCAAACAGTTTGTGGACTGCAAGACCAGGGAAAATAAAACACTGGACCTGCTGTATGCCAATGTGAAGGAGGCATACAGCTCCACAGCTCTCCCCCCTCTGGGCAGATCAGACCACAACCTGGTCTACCTGAGGCCCCTCTATAAACCTGCGGTCCAGAGGCAACCAGTGGTCACCAGAACTGTACGGGGGTGGTCTCAGGATGCGGAGGAGGCTCTCCAGGGCTGTTTTGAGCTGACAGACTGGGATGTTCTCTGCGATGGACATGGGCAGGACATAGACGGACTCACAAGCTGCATAACGGACTATGTACATTTCTGCACGGACTGTGTGATCCTGACCAAGACCGTGCACTGCTTCCCCAACAACAAACCCTGGGTGACTAAAGACATCAAGGCATCACTGAACAGGAAGAAGGCGGCCTTCAGGAGTGGTGACAAGGAGGAGATGAAGAAGGTGCAGAGAGAACTGAGGGAGAAGATCACAGAGGGCAAGGAGAACTACAGAAGAAAGCTCGAGAGGAAGCTTCAACAGAAAAACCTCAGGGAAGTGTGGAGTGAATTGAGAACCATTACTGGCCATGGAGCTAAGACCATTCAGGGGAGGGAGGGAAATCTGGATGAGGCCAACGAGAGAAACCTGTTCTTCAACAGGTTTGACAATGTGGCTCCTCTCATCCCTCCCGCTAGCTCCTCCTGTGATGATCTCCCATCTAACCTCTGTCTCTCCCACCCCCACCCCCCCCTCCCCATCTCTCTTCTCTCTCCTTCCCTCTTCTCCAATCCTCCCCTCTCCTCTCCCCGATTGCTCTCCCACCTCTCCTCTCCTCTCTCCAGGACCAATCATCACCTTCACGGCGGAGGAGGTGAGATGTGAACTCGGCAGACTACGCCCAGGCAAGGCTGCGGGGCCTGATGGCCTCAGCCCCAGAGTGCTCAAGGTGTGTGCGGCCGGCGCATCTTCAACCTGAGCCTGAGCACGACGATCGTTCCTGTCCTGTGGAACACATCATGCCTGATTCCTGTCCCCAAGAAGAGACACGCAAGCAGCCACAGTGACTACAGACCGGTGGCCTTGACCTCACATGTGATGAAGTCGCTGGAGAGGCTAGTCCTGAAGCACATCCGTGCACTAGTCGAACCATCACTGGACCCTCTGCAGTTCGCCTACCAGCCCCATATTGGAGTGGAAGACGCCATCATCTACCTGCTGCACAGGGCTTATTCTCACCTGGAGGAGGCAGGCAGCGTTGTGAGAGTCACATTCTTTGACTTCTCAAGCGCTTTCAACACCATAAAGCCTGCCCTGCTTGGGACTAAGCTACTGGACATGCAGGTGGACGCTCCACTAGTGGCCTGGATTACCAACTACCTCACAGGTCGGCCACAGTATGTGAGGCTGCAGAGCATCACGTCGGACACTATTGTGAGCAACACGGGAGCACCTCAGGGGACAGTCCTGTCTCCCTTCCTGTTCACACTCTACACATCAGACTTCAGATACAGCTCACAGTACTGCCACCTGCAGAAGTTTTCGGATGACTCTGCCATTGTGGGCTGTATCAGGAAGGGGCAGTAGTCCGAGTACAGGGGTGTGGTGGACAGTTTCGTGGAGTGGTGTGGACTGAACCTCCTGCAACTCAACATCTCCAAGACAAAGGAGTTAGTGGTGGATTTCAGGAAGCAACCGACTCACTTGAAACCGGTCAGCATCAGGGGGACCGAGGTGGACACTGTCGAGGAATATAAGTACCTGGGTGTTCACATAGACAATAAATTGGACTGGTCTAAAAACACAGATGCCCTGTATAAGAAAGGTCAGAGTCGCCTGTATTTCCTACGGAGACTTAGATCTTTCAACGTCTGCAGAACCATGCTGCAGATGTTCTATCACTCTGTGGTGGCCAGCGTCATCTTCTACGCTGTTGTGTGCTGGGGCAGCAGGGTGAAGGCAGCCGACGCCAACAGACTCAATAAGCTCATCAGGAAAGCGGGTTCTGTCCTGGGAGTGGAATTGGAGTCTTTGGTAGAGGTCTCTGAGAGGAGGATGCTGAGTAAACTACTCAGCATTATGGACAACGCCTCCCATCCCCTGCACGCCACACTGGTGGCACACCAGAGCACCTTCAGCCATAGACTGAGATTACCGAGGTGCACCACAGAACACCACAGGAGGTCCTTTCTGCCTGTGGCCATCAAACTCTATAACTCCTCCCTACAAGACAATGAACACAGCAATGTATTAAGACACAGTTCATAAACTACACTTCGTTATACAAGACACTTCCACGGATACGGCGTGATCTTTACTCTTTTCTTGTAATTGGGCCATTAGAACAAGAAAGGAGAAGTTCATCAAGTCGTACCCAGTAACAAAGGACTCAGTCTCTGATAAGAACCACTATGTGGTCAGGGTAACCGACTCCTGAGTTACACTATATAAGGTATAACGATTGATTGATTGTGTGATTATTGAATAATCAAATGAGGGAGTATGGTGGAAAAATACCATATTGGTCATTTACAGGCAACTTGCCCTCATCTGCATATCATTGAGGGGACCCCTGCTGTGAACAGTCACTGGCATATTCTTAATTCTTAATGTCATGTCCAATAATATTTCACTTCTTTATGCCAATTGTTTTCGCCATCGGAATATCTTATCTTGCCCACATATTTGTATATTTAACTGTAATTTGCATATACGTTAGTTATTTTATCAATCTGTGGTTTTTGTACTGTATCGCTATGCAACCTGGCACAAGAATTTCCTTCGGGATTAATAAAGTTCTATTCTATTCTATTCTATTCTATTCTATCAAATGAGTGCTCACAGTGACTTGGCCATGTTGTTGTGACTGTGCCAGCCTTAGGTTCCCCCCGGGGTTACAAGGTGGGGGTGGGGGGCTCTTAACCACCATAGGCTAACCTGGCCTGTTGCAGGATGCCATGTATGAAATGGTATCCCCCCGCACCCCCTAATAGGCCTAGTAGGCTGGCTCCCTACTGCCACAAAATGTAGATAATGAGGAGCCATGTAGACGCCTGTAACTTGCCTTGAGGCAGCACCTGCATGTTGCATTATTGCTGTACACTCCACGGACACACACACGCACGCACACACGCACGCACACACACACACACACACACACACACCTGTGACCTGTGTTGGATTTAGCCAGGGGTGTAAAGTACTTGAGTAATTGTACTTCGTTACAATACTTAAGTACTGTTTTTGGGGATTTGTACTTTACTCGAGTATTATTAGATTTGTATACTTGTACTTTTACTCAATTACATTTCAGAGAAAAAAAACATACTTTTTACTCCTTACATTTAAAATGCAGACCTACAAAGTACAATGTACAAATCTCACAGGTCCAACAATTTTAATTTGTATATTCTCTGGCCGAACTAACGTTAACGTTATTAATCCTGCGGCCGCACTTTATTTAAAAACAGCCAATCAAATCCCCATCAATGGAAAATGAACCCGCCCATCCCCATGCTGATTGGTCCTTGTGCAAGACTAGACAGCGGGGATCTTTGATGAAACACCTGCTATCAGAAGAATAGACAGTCAGAGGGACAAGCTACAGAAGATGACCACAAACGATAGTACGAGTGATGAAGAGCACGAAACGGTCGGCGTGGACAGACAAGATGAGCACCCATGGCCTTGCAATAAAAAAAAGTTTTTACTTTTACTTCTTAGTACTTAAGTACATTTAAAAGTAGAAACTTTTTTACTTTTACTCAAGTGTGTTTTTAGCCAGATACTCTGACTTTTACTTGAGTAAGATTTTGAGACGGTACCCATACTTTCACTTAAGTATAATTTCTGGGTACTTTTTACACCCCTAGATTTAGCCCACTGTGGAGATGTACCCAGGGGCTTAGTTACAACTTTATGGCAGATTATGATAAAAGCTATTTAAAATCTTTCAAAGATTACGGAAGCCTATTTAATAATGCCAATAGATAGACTACATGCCTCTTTATCGTATGTACATATGGAATGGCCTTGTGGAGGCTAAATAAGAAATCTAAAAGGGGCAGTGTTACTTATGAAACTGATTGAACACAATACGTATTTAAATTTAAAGATGACAATTTACACAAGGAAGTCAACTTGTCCATTTATTTTAATTGTCACAGAAGCAATACAATGCAATTCACAAAGAATATATGGGAATATCCAAAATAATATTGACATTACAAATTCTTTCCTCACATTCCTAATGCTACAGAATAAGAAAAGTAGGTTAGCTTACAGAGTAGCTTCATAAAGAAGTGACAGTGTGTCCATCAATGCAAATTATTATGGAACTAACTATCAAACACTCATGACTAATCTCTGAATGTAAAATTAATAACTCTCAAACGTTATTTAATTTTAGATTACACATTAAACATTGATCACGAGTGTTATATCCGCAGAAAGACGGAGTCGACTACCACATCTCAAGTCGTAGATTGTGCTTCTCCATTTATTTTACGACCACATCCATAAGAAAAACCAAACACGTAAAGCAGAACCGACAGTCCGTAAAGCGAGACAGTGGACTGTCGCGAACAGTCCCTAACCTAACAGCCTCTCTCTGTGAACGACCAGACATTTCACAAAGTCACAAAGTCCCTCAGGTGCCGGGCGGCAACAACAACGACCCCTGGCGGTGGAACTCCGGGCTGTGCCTGAGGGGCTGGGGTCACTGCGACCTCGAACCGTGCAGCCGGCAGGACTGTAGCGGCAGGCACACCCAGCCCTGGGCAAGGGGGCGCCCGCACCTTACGCAGCCGACCAGCATGTCAGTGAGTGCCGTCGGTGAGCCTGAATGAAGTCAGGCCAAGCTGTTGGTCAACCTGAAAGGGGTCCGACCAAAACGTCTGGAGCTTGTTGTTGCGGTGGGGCCGTCGGATCCTGACCCAATCCGAGACAGCGATGGCCGGTGGCCTAACACGTCGGGCCCTATCAAACCGGTCCTTCATCAAGCTCTGGCATGTGGCGACTGTGGCTCCAACTGGGTGGACCAAAGCCTGAGCCAGTGTAGGGCAGAGCCTATTCAGAGGCAACTGGTGCTCCTGCCCCAGCATGAGGGAGGCTGGGGAGACTCCTGTGGTGGCGTGACGGGTGGCCCGATAGTGCAGCAGCGTCTGGAGGAGACTGGTGGTGAGCGTGCACCCTTGTGCCAGGTGGGCCCTGATGCCATTGTTCAGTGATTGATTCAGCCGCTCCACCCCCCGTTTGCAGCAGGGTTGTAGAAAGCTGTGCGGATGTGGTGGATCCCTTTCCCCACCAGATATGAGGACAGTTCATGGGAGACCATTTGGGGGCCGTTGTCGGTCGTGATCTTCTTAGGCAGGCCCCAACGTGCGAACAGGGACTCAAGGATGTCGATCAACACCCTGGCTGTGACGGAGCCCACAGGTGTCACCTCTGGCCACTAAGAGTGGAGGTCGTAGACTACCATGAGGAACCGCTGGTGATGCGGCACCCCATTCAACTCGCCACAGATGTTGAGTTGCAGATGTTCCCAGGGTTGGGACAGCCAATCCAACGGCTGCATGAGTGCGGCCGGGGCTGGGGCCCTGGTCTAGCCACTAAGAAGACAGACAGTGCAGTCCTTGACCAGGGTCTCGATTTCCCTGTCGATGCCTGGCCAGCACACCACGCCGCGACACCGCTGTTTGAGCCTGAGTATGCCCAAGTGGCCCTCGTGCGCCATAGCAAGGACACGCGCCCGAAGGGCACCTGGGACCACAGTGCAGAGCCCACAGGCGATGCAGGTGTTATTCCAACACGACAGCTCCTCCCTGATCCTGGAGTAAGCGAGCAGCTCGTCAGGCACCTTCGCCGGCCAGCCTTGCCTGATGTACACTAGGTCGAGAGCGTAGAGAGGACGGGATCATCCACTGAAGCGTCCTGGAGCTCTTTCAGTGACACCGTCTCCTGAAGGGGCGTGTGGAGGAGCTGCACGAGATCATGCTCGGCCGGGTCCCGTCCGGGGGCCAGAGTTGGGCCTATGGGTGGGTTGGGGATTGCACGTGACAGCAAATCGGCCACCACATTGTCACGGCCCAGTGTGAACTGCAGGCGGTAGTTGTACTGCTGCAGTCGGTCGGCCCAACGGTTGAGATGTAGTGGTTTGTGACCGGTGCCTGACGTGGCCAGAAGGGTAGTGAGGGCCTGGTGATCTGTCCTCAACGTGAATGCCCGTCCATAAAGGTACATGTGCCATCGTTCACAAGCCCAGAGGCACGCTAAAGCCTCCTGCTCCCCCACTGAGTACCTCTGTTCTGTGGGGCTGAGGGCTCGAGAGGCAAAGGCTATCGGCCTCTCCACCCCGCCTTGCAGCTGTGACATCACTGCGCCGATGGCCAAAGCGGAGGCGTCGCATGTGATGAGTGTGGGGCTGGCCAGGTCAAAATGTGCTACAACTGGTGGAGAGGTGAGCTGGGGCTTCAGGAGGAGCACAGCGTCTGAGCAGGCAGGCGTCCAGAGCCAGGGCTCGTCCTGTTTCAACAGCTTTTGCAGTGGCGTGGATGAGTACTGTGGCAGGAAACGGAGATAGAGAGGCGGAACCCTACAAACTCGATGGCTGGGGTGGCAAATACATACTTCTTGCCGTTGAGTGTGAAAACACTGTGGAGGGGAAGGGGATACTTGTCGGGGATGATGGCCTTGTTCACCGCTTTGAGGAGAGGTCATCGCAGAGAGCCAGGGGAGAGCGGCAAAGGGGCTGTATGACTGGCGTCACCGTTGGATCTACCAGGGGCTGGTGGGCGAAGATCTCGAGGCAACCCACACCACTGAACAGTGCAGGCCACTGTTGCTGCCAGGGGACGACAACGGTGTGAATCTCTGAGCCAGTGGTGTCTAACAGGGTGAAACCAAGGCGGTTGAAGAGGTCTAGACCTAGGAGGTTGGTCCCCCGGCATACAACATTAAACCTGAAAGCCGGCAATGTCTTCTCTCCGTACCTCACAGGCAGCTGAAGGGAGCCCACAATGTCGATCTCCAAGTTGGCGTAGCCCCCCCCCCCCACTTGGGGGTGGGGGGCCCCAATGGTTCGTGGGGGAAAAACTGGGTGTAAGTCGCCAAGTTCAGAAGAGACACTGTGGCTCCCGTATCTAGGAGGAGGGGCAGAGTGACCTCGCCAACCATTAAAGAACACGTTTTGAATGGTGCTCGCCCTGAGCTGACATTGTGGATGAACGTGGTGGGTTGCTGGGGGGCTGTAGCTGGGGCAGACTTACAAAGTTTGTGGAAGTGATTTGCCGTTCCACAGGTTTTTCCACGGGACGGGCATATCTGAGCTCTAGAATTGTGTGCAGGAGAGCCGCAATTTCGCGTGACTGGGATGCTAACAGTATGCTCTCCCCGCTGCTGTCTGCGCTCACGTGGGGTAGTGGTGCATTTGGGCCGAGCGAGGTGGAAGGGGCTGACAGACTTGCTGCGCATCCGAGAGCAGATTCGACCTGGACCGCTAGATTTAAAGCCACTGCTAATGTCAGGTCATCTTTTTCCAACAACAGTCTTTCCCTAATTTTGTCACAGTTCTGCAATGCCCCAAACTTGCACAAGCTGGCCAAACCCTGTAGATCCACCACATACTGCGTCACTGACACTGACTAGTGCGTTGGGAGGAGGGCATACCGCCGTCGAATATGGTACGACGGAGGAGGGCACTCTGCGGAGCGGCGAAATTTCCTCTTCGTAGCTCCACAGTCGGTGCCGAGAGTTCCGAACACGCGTTGTCCCTCTGCTCCTAAACAGTGCAGCAGCAGTGTACGTCACCTCCCCTCGGATACACCCTCCAAGCTGGCAGCAAGGATGTACGTTTCGAACGAGGAAATCCAGCGAGACCACAGTACTGGTGGCTCTCCTGGTAGGGCTAGGAACGGAGAGGGTGGTGGAAGGGAAAAATCTGCCATCCTCGTCGCCAATGTTATATCCGCAGAAAAACGGAGTCAACTACCACATCTCAAGTCGGAGATTGTGCTTCTCTTTATTTTACGACCACATCCATAAGAAAAACCAAACACGTAAAGTGGAACCGACAGTCCGTAAAGCGAGAGACAGTGGACTGTCGCGAACAGTCCCTAACCTAACAGTCTCTGTCTGTGAACGACCAGACGTAACAACTAGATCACTAGCTAAGCATTTTGCATGTGTTGTGAAAAAATGGCAGATATGGGAATGTACAAAAGAATGACATGAAGTCTTCTCCCACACATTTGTAACGAGTTCCTCTTCCGGTCTCCCTAAAGTGTCCTGGGGAAATGCTTCAGGTGTGGTTGTACTGGAGATTCACCTTTGGAAATGTGTGTAAAACATCCAAAAATACAATTTCAAACACAACTGAACTGTTGATTGCTGGTTCGCTCCACAGGCTCCACCTAGCTAAGTGTCGAGGTGTCCCTGAGCAAGACACCTAACCCTACCTGCTCCTGACGTGTTGGTTGTTACCTTGCATGGTTGACACCGCCGTCGGTGTAGGAATGGGTGAATGTGAGGCAATACTGTTAAACACTTTTGATAAAAGCGCAAGATACAATGCAATCCAATCATCGTAATGTTGTTGAATGTCATCTTTTGTGCTTTTGTAAAGCACTTTCTAACCTAGGTTTTGAAAGGTGCTATATTAATAAAATGTTATTAATTTACTTACTTAGTAGTATATCTTCAGTGCTGCTTTTCATGTTATATGGCTTATTGGCTTTCAATGATATTTGCTTTATCCAATATATTTTTAAACATACAATTATTCTAAATAAGATAAGAACTTTATTAATCACGCAGGAAATTCTTGTTCTGGTTTGCATAGCAATACAATAAAACAATAGAGAAATAAACAGAATAGTACAAACAAAATAACAGATTTTCAAGTGTACAGTAGGTCTGAGTCCTATACAAATACCTATAAAATATAGGTGAAGTATAAAAATATAAAAATATATAATGTACAGATACATAGATTTAAGCGCCCGTGGTGAAATAATATATTGACAATGCTTTTTTAATCGTTTGCAGCAGATGATCTGTATGTAGGCCTATAAGTCTAGCGTAGTGGGGTCTAGCCAGTGGGGATCACAGTGTAGTATAGTGTAGTATAGAGTAGTATAGAGTAGTATAGTGTCCATAGAGGGTGGGAATCGGTGGCAGTGGCCCCCCCTGGCCACCAGTTAGCTCCGCCCCTGGATGTAGCATCTCTTTGAAGCGAATATAAATATAAAATAATTGTATAACAAATAATGTATTCATTCATTATGTCAAGGAATCTTGTCTTTGATTCCTAATTGTATAACAACCTATGCTTCCTGTGTCGTTTTATAAAATGTGGACGTGCAGAACTTGATATTTGTTTTGGTTGTACAGTATGTTTTGATTGCTGTCAGCCTTCCACTCAGAATCTTCAGAATGACTAAATTAAGGAATAGGACAAAGCAGATGCATTCTTTGCCGAGTCACATCTGCTTCCACAAGCAGTCGCAACACAAGCATTCCTTTGCACAATATTCACCGCTCACATTGCAAGCCATGTGGGAGAATGGCAACATTTATTCAAGGAGAACCAAAGCACAAAACACATGCCACTGCATACGTAAACTCTTACTGGCTGATGTGTTTCTTTTTCAAATAGTTTGGAACCTACTCTCTTTTTTCGTTAGCCACCACGTGGTGCTAGCTACCTGTGCGGACTGGCCCAGGCTTAACACCCTTTTATCACACTTCACCTAATCTGACCACTGAGTGAAGTTGGCCCGACAGCTGCTCATCCCAACCTGATTATGGCCTCTCCCTCACAAGAGAGCACCGGAGACAAGGACCACACGTCTCCACCTTGCACGGCAGCGTGGCTCCATGGTTTCGGGGAGGGATACAACACAATTTGTCTCCCCCGTGTTGTTGCGACTATTCAGAGTGCAAGAGCCATTTCTACGCAGACATTACATGCTGCTAAATGGCGGGTTTTTGAGGCGTGGTGCGATCAGTGCACTGTTATTCCCTATTAATGATCTGTGTCTGAGGTGTTACGCTTCTTGCAGGAGATGCTTGACAAAGGCAAGGCTTTTTCTACCATTAAGGCTTATTTAGCCGCTATTTCAGCCGGCCATATTTCAGCTCCGACAATAAGTGGGTCGACACCCATTAATTTGCTGGTTTAGCATTTATCTATTGTTCTCGAGGCTATTTCACAACAGCCTTTCAAACCACTGGACACTGTTGACATTGAAGACAGCCCTTCTCATTTACATTTACATTTACATTTAGGACGCTTTCATCCAAAGTGACTTACAAAGAGTACATTTGTTGAAGGAGAGGCAGCAATATATCACTGTGGTACCTGAAGATAAGAATAGAGCTGTTTTCGAGCATTCATATTTACGAGACGAATAGAACGAGTTTCATAATTGCCAAGTTGCCTGCATAAGTAGCTGGGCAGGTGTGCAATTCTAAGCATGCTACAACATCTGAGAACGAACAACAATGCTAAGTGCCATTAATAAGTGTTAAGACATATAAACACGCAGGTTAGTGCTGGGGGGGGGGTTATGTAGAGTCCAGGTGAACTCTGAACAGGTGGGTCTTGAGTCTCTTGTTAAGGAGGGGGGTTATGTAGAGTCCAGGTGAACTCTGAACAGGTGGGTCTTGAGTCTCTTGTTAAGGAGGGGGGGTTATGTAGAGTCCAGGTGAACTCTGAACAGGTGGGTCTTGAGTCTCTTGCGGAAGCTGGCGAGCGAGTCGGCCGTCCTGACATGAGCCGGCTCTTCTCCTGGCTCTGTCCTTGGCTAAGCAAGTAAGTAATTTGCACGCGCTGTGGGTTAATTCCTGGTGTGCTTAAAACCAAACCCTGCCTTTGTGCCTAAAGTTATGGACTCCACAACTAGTCTGGAGTTACTGGCTTTTCACCCTCCGCCCTTCTCCTCTCCTGAGGAAAGAAGGCTTCACACTTTGTGTCCAGTATGAGCATTACGTATTTACCGGGACAGGACTAAAAACCTTAGGAGAGGTGACCAGCTCTTTGTGACCAGCTTCTCCCTTTAAGGGAAAACCTCTCTCCTGTCAGCGGCTATCCCACTGGATATTACAGGCTATTGTATTAGCTTATAATAGCAGAGATTTGCAGGCCCCAGGTGCACTTAGGGTGCACTGTACCAGAGGCATGGCCTCATCATGGGCTTTATTTATGGGTATCCCTGTACAGGACATATGTGCTGCAGCAAGTTGGTCCTCGCCTCACACATTTATTAGGTTCTACCGATACTGTCTACAACTGTCTTGATTGATCGTCGGAGCGAGGCAATACGGGATTTGTCTATTTCCTTCCCATGGTGAGATACCGAGCGAAGATTTTCAAAATAACTTAAGCTTATATTACGTAACCCCGGTTATTTTATAACATGAGGTATCTCACAGCACATCCCTCCTTGCTGTGCACATGGAAGAGATTTGCTTCAGAATGACATATTAGGGTCTGACGGTGACTTATAAAGGTACAGGGCGGGACCCTCGCGGTCACTGTCATGACTTGTCTGTCAACGACAGACGTGGTGACATTGGAGCTTCTGTGGTTGGGCATGTCCAGGGGCACTTCCCTTAGTGAGATACTGAGCGAATATTAGCAAAGAACCGGGGTAACATAATGTAACCTTAAGTTACCCGCTCACCTGCTGATTAAACATGCCAGCACAAACCTGAAAACATTTTTAAAAGGCGGGGTCAGGGGTGTTGGAAAAATGCTGCAAATTCAATTGATCCAATCTTCTGTTTTTTAATGGGAAAAATTATCACCAAATAATGGAGGACTTTACAGCAGAAGAATCGCCCTGATGCCACACATTTAATCTAATAAAGCATCACAAATTTGATTAAAGAAATCTGTAAAAAATAAATGTCACAAAAACAAAAGACAATGCAATTAAGACATTTACATGGCCTTTAAATTACATAAAAAACGTTATTAGTAGTGCCTTCAGATTTTCGAATATTGCAGCAGTTTGATTAAAAAAGTGCATTTTTAATTTTGCTGTGATATCAAGAACACAAAAACTATTTTTAGTTGTGTTAAACTTGAGTTTGTCATTCATTACTTCCGAGCCATATTCATGGCTCGTTCATGGCACAGCTTGGAGCTCAGCTATTCACATTGTGGAAGGACTGGGAACACCGAGTTATTATGTTATCCATTTAAGCAACAGTACAGTACAGTGTGAAGACGTTTATCCTACGACAACTGTACGTATTATGAATGATCGTAATTGGCGTATTGTCGCTTTGGATAAAAGCGTCTGCCAAATGCCCTAAATGTAAACGTAAATAAAAAAAGGGTGCGGCTTGACGTCGGGCTCCAAATAAGCGCGGGGGGGGGGTCGCCTAATTCTCGGGAATCAATGCAACTGTGGTGAGCAGTGAGCTGAACGACTATATATACACACGGACGTGTGTCTGCTCTCCCCCACAGTGACACTACAGATACTCTGTGTAATCAGTGTTGCTGGTCAGCGGGAGAGCTGAAAGAAAGCCTCTCTCGCGCACCTCGTGCTCTGTTCTCAACAAAGTCTTTGTAGCACGAGCGCGGCTACAGCGCGCTTTCCCACCGCCGCTGCTGCCGCCACAGTGACGCGGTTAGGAACGGGCGAGCTTGTTATTACATGAGTCGTGTTGATTAATATTGCTCCATTGATTCATCACTGAGGATATACAGCAACATAAAAAGAAGCGTCTCTCCAAAACAAGTCTACGTTTTCACTTGCTATTGATGTGGCCTTGCTAGGAAACGGCAAGAGGGACGAGCAGAGATAGTTAACGATCCAATGTGTGAATGTGTGTCTCCTCAGAGCCATTCTCATGGTAGACTTCAGTGTATATCCAAGAACACGTAGGTATGCGTTTGATTTCGACATTTTGACCAACAGTAGGCCTATTCGCCCTACCAATTCAAAGTAATCTCATTAAACATAGTAGCTTTCAACTATCACAAAATAAATGCAATTTCCATATGACCGCTATTTATATCAAATTAATATATCTGAATATATATATGAAAATAATTTTTTCAACAGTGTACCCATCCCAAATACATAAAAAATACATTTCTATCGATGAATAAATAGTACATTCTCCTATTCCATGATGTGAACCAAGCGCATTCAGTTGTGAGATGCAGCTAAACATCTAGCATCCAAAGTCAAGAGGCTGGCGTGTTGGGGGGGGGGGGGGGGGGGGGGGACATAATCAATAGGCTTGGTCTTCCGTTGTTCGCCGTTCCATTGCATGAATACTAAACAAGGCACTTAGAGGCACTGAAGAGCTCCCGGTTGGTAAACTGTTGCTTGAACGGGGGAGTAACGTGTTAGAGGCGATGTCTCCCGCTGAGCGTTCCTGTCCTGACGCTGCGCTTGCCATGTCCCACTGTGTGTATGTGCTTCCCCGGCACAGATGCAAGAACACAACTTAACATGCTTGCATCACAAATGAGGTGTATTGAATGTTAAAGGGAAGAGGGAATGCTTTTTTTTTTTTTTTAACAGCTCGACAAAAACAAAAAACATTGCAGTGATCAGAACGAGGCACAATTTTAAATCCAACAAATAAAAAACTATGATGGAGTGAAGTAATAGCACTGGTCAATGCACACCGTTTTGAGGGTGGATTAGGCTTTCAGTGTCTTGTGTCAATTCATCCCGCCGGTCCTGCTACATGAATTAAAAAACAACACGGCGGACTAACTATCATATATTAACCCTATCCTCATCGTATATACGTATATATATTTTTTTCTACTAATAATAGACATCTGCCTGGGAAGGCACACGTCTTGAAGCTGCTGTGTGAGACTGGAGAACGGTATACATGAATACAAAACAGGAAGTGGCCAATGGAAAACAGGCACGCACAGGGATACATCATCTTGGCATTTGAGACAAAAGACAAAGACGACTCGGAAACGGATGATTGATCAGACCCTACATGGTGGCAACAATGCCAGTTAAACCAAGACTGTGGATATTAGATGGAGATTAAGGCACAAAACGTGATACGCACACACAATCACGTGAATGTGTGGAAATCCTTGACGCGGGGAAGAGCCAGTGCCCCGCCCACACTGGAGGCCGCCTCCTTCCTGGGACCGCTGGGCCACACATTCGCAGAGAAAAAAAGTTGTATTGCTTTGATCATTCAGACTTTGCGTACTTTTTGTTTGGCGTCGGGGAGTAGGAGCGTGTGTGCATGTGTTTGTGTGTGCGTCGGTGCACACATAACATGTGCGTGCATCAGTGCATTCATGTGCATAGGCGTGCAAGCATGTGTGTGTTTGTCTGTGCATGTGTAAATACTCAGTGTTGGACTGTATGTGGTGTCTGGACTTTGGGCAGTTTTTCTTTTCTGGGATACACTCCAATCTCCTGATATTGATGTTCCCTAACACTTCATTTAGACGGACAACGTATCCAACATGTCCTCTATAGTCTACAATGGATCGTCCAAATATACCTCAGAAGCTTGACTCTGGTACCGTTTTCTTGCGCCCCAGAGAGTGGGTGCTGTGACATGTCCTCTGCAGGGTGCCGTGGGAGACTTTGTCTGTCGCCTGGCCGCGCAGAGACGGCGCTGTTGCCGTGGAAATCCCGTTGCGATGCAGCGAGGCTGTCCGCCGCACCGTGGTTTCCGTCTTCGTAGGGATGTTGGAAGAGCTTTGGGAGCGCTTGATATCGGCCGTGCCACGGGCCGTCTTCCCGTTGGCGAGCTGGCCGCCAGAACCTTTGGAGCGCCGTCCTTCATTGGCGGTCGCGGTAGCGCCTCCTGCTTCCCCATTGGACAGCGAGAGTCTGGAAGAGCCGCTTCTCCCTGCGTCGGCATCTCCGTCCCTGGGTGGCCTTGGCCTCCTCTGGTCCTTGTCCTTCTTGAGGAAGTTCCCCTTGAGGAAGGAGAAGAGCCCGTCGTGGTCCTCCTCTCCCTTCCTGGGCCGAGGGTCTTTTCCGTGGGAAACCTGCTGCCCCCTCTGGGCCTCAGGCCGCTCAGCCTTCCCTGCCTGCTGGTCCTTGGACCTGTTCAGGGTGCCCTGGCGGAGGCTGGGGGTACTGGCACTGTGCGGGACTCCCGTGCCGGAACCGCTCCTGGTCTCGGTCTCCTCCCGGGGGCCCTTCGAGGAGCCCTGCTTACTGGCCTCCTTCCTACGGGTTAGGGTGCTCCTGCCCAGGGTGTCAGTGCTGGCGTTTGTGCTGGCGGCGGCGCTCTCCTCCTTGGCCTGGCTACTCTTCGTGCTACGCCTCAGGCTGGATTTCTTGTCCGACGTCCGCCTCTGGCCTTCTGCCACCTGCAACCCCGGGGACTCGGGGGTGCCGCCCTCCGCCGGCCTGCCGATGCAGTTGAGCCCGCCCATACCGGGGGAGGTGCGGTGAGCGTTGTCCTTGCTGACCGGCTGCCCCGCCATCAGACTCACGATGGGTTCCTTGGTGCAGCGTGGCCGCCGACCGGACTCTAGGTACTCCACCAGCTCGGCCGGGCCCGTCACGGGCTCAGGCGGCGCCGCAGCGCTCTGGGGTTTCCTGTGGTCCTTGGACCCGAAGGACCAGCGAAGGGGGAGGACTTTGCTGAGGGCGTCCCTGGCCTTGCTGGGGCTTCTCATGCTGACACTGCGGCCCTCCAGCCCTCGCACAAAAGGCCTGCTCTCAAAGCCACCTGAAAGGTAGAAAACATACAAGAGGGAAAACAAGACATAAGGACGACATCTAACGATAATGGAAGGAGTGTCTGTCTGTCTGTATGTATGTATGTGCAATGTTGAGTGTGAAGTTATTTAGGTGAGCAGTTCTCTGCAGGCAGCAGTACCGGAGGCCACGCAGTCGGTCCGTTTCCAATGGGTATGTTTTGAAAAGGTAGAGGCACACTTCGAACGGGCACATGACTAGTGTATTAAAACAATACATTAGTTGAATTGGGCCTGTCAAAGTATAATTTGTTTTTGACACCGGTATTACTCACTTTAAAATACTGTTGATACCGGTATTGCTGCCATTCACAGCTACTGGGGCTCATACAACAAAGCAGGCTGATTATCGTGTAATTTGCCATCTTGTGAGTTGCCACCTCGATGTCATAATCACTTGGCCTGTAAAGCCCTTTGAGTCTAACTGTAAATAAGGGCTATACAAATAAAACTGACCTGACTTGACATGAATTTATAGTTTACCTTTAATGAGGCTCTCACACATGCTGGACTTGCAGAAACAGGATTTAGAGAAGATAATTTCCCTGTTTATAACTAAAGGGAGGCTATCACTCTTGTTGGCATCCAAACAAATACTGTGTAAAGTGTAATGTTATCAAAAAACAACCTATATTCACGTGCTGCAGTGCAAGTAAACATAGGCCAACTGCTATAAGATTAAAGTTCAATAACAGATAGCAACAATTATTCTGTGAATGTAGATTACCATTAAGAAAAGTGTTAGAAACGAAAATTACGGCATGTACAGTACCTCTGGCTATAGAGCATGATTTATCAGCCTCTTTTGTACCACGTATTACTGTAATTAATTGATACTTTTGTCGAAAAAAATATTATATATATATATATATAGACCTTCCAGTCACAAAGCACACAACCGCTGCACACTAAATGGCTGCTTGTGAGCTTATAGTACAGAGCCCTGGTGTGTGTGGACATACGGAGCTCCGTCTGGGAAGCGTTTCATGTCGATGGCTCCACCCGAGAATACAAAATAGGCGGTCAACGGTGAAGCTCAACAAATGTAGGCGACTATTAATTTTGTGTTGTATTTATGTATTTTAAACATTTCCTTTAGGGTCAATACCAGAATGACACTGGCTACTCTGCATCATAATGTGACAAGCCTAGTGTATATTGTGTATATATTCTATACTTTGTCATTTTGCACTGTTAATTGTGCATATGGATGATTCGTGTATATTGTGTAGTATCACCCGCCTCACCCTTCTCATATTTCGGGGAGCTGTGCGGGAAGACTGGGGACTCTGGGGAGTCTGGGACGGAGGAGGGGCAGGCGGTGGGGACGAGACGGCCAACACTGCCTCGCAAGCGTGTTCTCTAGTCAGCCGGGCATCAAGGCCAGTGGCTCCGCCAGTAGAGGGCTGGTGGAAGCCTGGAGGGGGGGGGGGAGAGGGAGAAGAGAGAAGAGGAGAGAGAGAGAGAGAGAGAGAGAGAGAGAGAGAGAGAGAGAGAGAGAGAGAAACAGAGAAAAACACAGAGAGAGAGAAACAGAGAAAAACACAGAGAGAGAAAGAGAGAGAGAGAGAGATGTTGTTGTTGTAGAGATGCAGTAGTTTGGAAGCAGAGCAGGTGGTAGAATACTAGTACTCTCTTGAGCGTGTGTCCATGTATGTTAGTTCCTGAGGATTATTATGAATCTTCAAACATAGTTGAAGTTTGTCTTTGTGACAGGGGTCTCAAAACTCGCCACGGTGGAAGCAGACCAAAGCTGCATCTTCTGGCTAAATCAATCCAAACATGAAATGAATCACCTTAACCTATAGGGCAGGGGAACCATAGGAAGTTTGGAGTATTGTGGCTCATTGCTGAATGCAAAAAATATATGCAGCAGAAACGTATGCAAACACTGGCGAGCTAATTTAATCGGTAAATTAGCTGTTAAATTCCACATATTGCTATAATCAGGTCTAAATAGATACGATACAAACACATATTGCACATATTGCTTACTACACATTCAATGATGTGTCACGTTTTAGCACATTTTTAATTAATTATGTTTTTTAATGGAAGCCTTCCATACCCCAGATGGAGCTACTGGCAGACCAGGGGGGATGGTGTTCCTCCTCATGGTAATAACAGGATGTAGGCTGGCCCCTTGGTGCACCACCCTGTCCTCCGGGCACCCACGTCCACACCCTGCTGTCAGTCATAGCTGTACCACTGACCGTCCACAGAGTTCCTGCAGTAGGCTGCAACACACCACGTGTCACCACCATGGTCACACATCAAGGACATCATTTGCATCAGCGTGATTTATATCCATCAAGCGGCTATCAGTTCCCCCGTGTTCATTTGCCACAGGAGAGGATTTGACATTGCAATGAGATGGGATTCATAATAGATTATTACGATTTAGAAGGAAGCCGAAATTTACGAATGTAATTTCCTTTGTATTTTGCTATGATGCGACGCATGAGGGGACAGTCCTGTCTCCCTTCCTGTTCACACTCTGCTAAACACGTACACCTCTACGCTCACAGTCCCTCGCACCTGCAAATTCGATGACTCTGCCATTGTGGGCTGTATCAGAAGGGGGCAGGAAACTCGGCGGCGGCCAATCAGGGGCCTGGCTGCGGCCAATAAATGGGAGAGGACCTGGGTGGTGTAGAGAGTCGAGGAGAGAGAGAGAGGAGAGCTGGAAGTGGTGGCGTTGGAAGTGGTGGCGTTGGAAGTGGTGGCGTTGGAAGCTGGAGCGGAAGGAAGTAGCGGACGTGGGAGAGGAAGAGGAAGAGGAAGAGTACTGTAAGCGACTGAGTGAGTTGAAGAAATACCAAAGTGGCTGTGTGCCCTAGACTTTGGATTGTCGGAGAACCCTGTGTGCTGAACCCCTGGACCGCCTGAGAACCCGCCCCGTGAACGACCCCGCCTGGCTGACTACCCGACCCATCGCCGAACCCCGCTCTACCTGAGGACCCGTCTCCGTGTACCGACCCCTGCTAACGGACCACGACTACCCGCACGGACTAAAGGACTAACACCTATAAGTACCCTGCACTTCCCCTTCCCCTGTATGTTAAATAAACCCGGTTTGCCTTATATTCTGGTGTGGACAGTGGATTCATTAGGTTCAGTCGTGGACACACTCCACCGACAACGGAGTGTGCACATATAAATAACTTAATTAAGCAGCAAAATCCTGTTTATTTTAGCTACACAGACCAACAGGTTAACATATAGTGCCATCTCTACCATCTAAAATGGTAACAACAACAAAAAAACCATATTTGAGCCTACAATTCGTCCACTGAGAAACGTTCCGTGGTGTTTGGAGTGCAAAAATAAAGTGCGATTAAAATGCGTTAATTAGTTTTAACGCGTTATTTTTTCTGTAATTAATTAATTGTAAGTCCCGGCCCTAGTATTTACCCCTCCAGGGCTATTTTGAGTCTTTTCAGTTCTCGTAATGTGATACAGTAGTATGTAATCGACAGAATTAGCTAAATATGACAAATGTCCCTATTAGTATTAATTATTATTATTGTTATTATTACGAAATGCCCCTATTAAAATGTTGTGAAGCCATGCATGGACCCATGATGTTTATTGGGGATGTGTTAAAAAAACCATGAGGAGCTAGAGAGTACTGTAGTTCTCCCAGTAAGTCCATCTATCCAGGTGGTTAACATATAAAAGCACCACGAGTGGCAGAGCAGCAGTATATGAACCCCTGCTCCCCAGGGAGGTGGTGCAGGGCGGGGGGGCCTGTGAGGTGCCTACCTGTGTAGTGTCCTCCATGCATGCCCCCGTGGTGGTTGCACACGGCGTACAGGTCGTACAGGTAGTCCTGCGGCAGGGCCGGGTTGGAGGGCTGGCCGGCGGGGGGCTTCCAGGCCGGGGGCCAGGGCCCCAGGTTCAGGCTCTTCATGCTCTGGCTCCGCTTCACCACGTGGGGCGCCATGTCCAGGCCGGCCATGGGGAAGCGCACCAAGCGTGGCAGCGTGGTGCCGCCTGCTCGGCCCACGCTGTAGGGGCAGCGACACCCCCACCCCGGTTAAGCATCCACCAGGGTTGTGTGCGATCACATCACATACAGAACGATGTGTGTGTGGTGGTGTCTGGTCCTTGTCGCATGTGTGCATGTTGGTGTCTGTCTTGTCTGTTTGTCTGTACATGTGTGCGTGCGTGCGTGTATGTGTGTGTGTGTGTCTGTGAGGGGCCGTCCTACCTGCCGGAAGCGCTTCAGGTGGAGGATGAGGATGTCGGGGAGGGTCCACAGGCTCATCTTCACCACCCCCTGCTGGAGCTGCTTGCAGTGCGGGCAGCGCCAGGCGTCGTCCGGGGCAAGCTGCAGGAGAACAATCAATCAACCAATCAATCGCCTGATCAGTATCAGACCAGTCCGTTACCTTGGAAATCATCACTTAATTTCCTCTCATTCTCATGAATAGTGGTAGCTGTGAGGAGCTGTGACAGTGAGTATGGTCTCAAGGTTTAGCTCATTGAGCCTCAAGTTTATCCCAATAGTGTGCAATGTTCCAATTTATAAAACGGGTACCTGAAATCAAGCAATCTGATTGGTTCTGATTGGCCGTGATACAACTACCATATTCTGTACCACGGCTATGATTCAAATTCCTGTTCACAATTTATATCACTCAGCCTGTGAGGGGAAGCCTCTCTCCAGAGTGACCAGAGAACGTGGAGGAACATCGTCGCCACGCCAAGCGACGCACATCCACCTCACAACAAATGCAAGCCTACACGCAGTTTTCAAAGTCATCCTCCTGATGCTGGACAGTTTTTCAGTAAAAAATAAATAATAATAAATGACAACCTACAAATTAATATAATTAAATAGCCAAATGATTTTCATAACTGTTTGAATTGGAATGTGTCCGGTAGTATGTTGCATAGCAACGCGTGTGCAGGCAGCCAGGAGGGCCTATTTATTTGAACAATGCGTTATGAACATAAAATAAAAACTATTTAAATTCTCTATTAGACTACTTTCATGTTGCCATGCTTGGTGACCGTTTTATAGTAGTTCACTTCAGGCAGTGATATATGGTTATTATATCGGGCCGAACCACGCCCCTTAGCTGTGATATAATAACCATATACCACGCCCTGTCGTGAACTATTGCTGAAATAATCTATGCAATTGTATTTAGCTTACAATACATTGAACTATTGCCAGGTTTTGAATCACTGAATGCGTGATTTCTCAGGCAGTTCAACACCGGATGAATCTCCACCCGTATTTAAAACACAGCTAATGGACCACAACAGGGAGTTTTGCGGCACACCAAAAGAAGCTGCCAGTCGTTAGAACCTTGCGGAAATATCACTGAACTTTAGTTTTCTCCCCTGTTGCCAAGGCACACAGTGTTTAAATCTCTCTCTCCCTCCCTCTCCCTCTATCTACAAAATCCATTTGGATACAGTTTGTTTTATGTATCAGAAAGCTTTTAAGATGTTTATATGTTTATATGTTGCCAAGGTAATTAATCCTTGTCCTGTCAAACCCTGAAAGAACCACGTCAGTTTGAACAAAGACTGGGTTTTCCAATGGAGGTGTCCATTTGTCTCAATGTTTGACATGGGTCACATTAAGCAAAACTCAGTGTCAACAATGGAGTCCAGGTGTGATGTGTCACCTGCTCCTCTTTAGTGTAGAGCTGGAAGCACTCGTCCAGGGAACAGGTGTGCTGCTGCAGGTGATGCTGCTGCTGGCTGCGTACACTGTCTGAGTCCTTCACCACCTCCTCCTGGATGCTGCCAAACAGACTGGCGCACACACACAAAGACACACACAAAGAAAGACACACACATACACACTCACAAAGAAAGACACACACACACACACACAAAGACACACACAAAGAAAGACACACACACACACACACAGACAAAGACACACACACACACACACACACACACACACACAGAGTGTATTCATAATTGAGCCATTGAGCATTGTCACTTTCAGTGCAGGTATTCATGCCTGTGAATATGAGTTTACGTGAGTTTACTTTGCGTGCGCGCATGCATGCGTGTGTGTGTGCGTGCATGACGTTGCTCACCAGTCTTTGACCTTGTGCTCCCACTCAATGACCAGCTTGACGTGAGGGGTCCCTCCAGTTCCACAGAGCTTCAGCGCCCTATGGCCAAACCACACACACACAGGCACGCATGCACACGCACACGCACACACACACACACACATTAATGAAATACATTTCACATCAAACATTACAATGGTCGTTGGAACCTGCGTGACGCTGACTACTTCCCTCTCAACTCTCTATTATTCTTTTGCACATGTGACATATAAACTTCTTGAATTCTTGCATGAATAGAGCACTCCATGGGCATTGTGAGTATAAGGTCCTCTGGGTTGCTTGTGCTACGGGAATATTGTGCTTCCTAGCAACCTTAGCGAGACTCGTATGAAATAAGCACCTCTAGTACTCCCCTCCATGACTCATCTTTGTCGGACAAACACAGGGGGTCCTCTGCATTAACACTCATGATGGACTGGCTGCTTTTCAGGGGTGTGGCCTAATGGACCCTTCACCCACACAGGAGGTGAATCACAGGTGTAGCTCATAACACAAATGGTGGGTCCCGTTAGGTTTAGGTCTGCCGGTGCACCAGTAGAGACATTTCCCCAAAGACATTTTTGGCAGTGGCTGGCTTAGTGTGTGTTTTTTCTTTTGTCTACAACAATGGCAAAGAATGAGTGGAATATCTATCATTTAGTCATGGACATACCTATGTGTACTTTTCAAGTACACGTAGGATGCACTTAAAAAATTGTATGCATTTAATTTCAAATACTTCATATTATAAAACGGATAGTTCCGGTGCTTGTTTTCAGACAAGTTTAAAAATCCAAACGACGGCTCAATTGATCTCAGTCAGGGAAGACATTGGAGCATAATTTGTCCTTCCTTCTGGCACCGTGCAATTAAAACACACCTATTTAAGCAATTTACACGATGCAATTTGCTATTGCATCATGCCTAACAACACCCCTTAGCTGTTCTAAAATCACAGTAAACCACGGCCTACTACATTAAACTACATTAAGGTTTCATAAAGGAACCACACAGCAACAAAAAATGCAATAGTTTATTGATAATCATTCTTCCGCCAAACAATGTAGTTCTATAGCGACATAGCAGAATGATTGCCGGGCAATACACAGACGCAGGCAAAAAAAGAAAAAGGCAATATTCCTACTAAGCTGTTTACATGGCTAGTGAAAATGAATATTCCACTAGTATTCACGTTTACATGCAGCTGTGCATACTCCGATCAACATGAAATGGCAAGGATTGTCCTCCAGTCATGTTGCATGGGTGGTGTAATAATAATAATAACATTCCTTAAAGGTTTTCCATCGGTGACGGACTTGTTCAACCGCCTTCTTGAAAAGGTTGGCGTTGCGATATTTGCGCATTTCCAAAAACCTGTTGATATCCAAGTCTTTAGAAAATGTTTTAAAGTAGGTGTGTATCTCCTTCATACCAGCAATGCAGGCTTTTCTTTTGGGCATGCATCTCTTCTCCAGCCTTGCAAACTGTTGGTTAGTTAAACTGCAGTAAAAACCCTGACTGAGATGCATATTGAATGCTCTGTATACGGTTGGTGATCATATAGAAGAATTGCTGCCATGGTTGCCATCGACTCTTTGAAGTTAAACACCCCTGTATCAGCAAAGAGGAGTGAACACTCCTTCAACAATTGCGATATCCAGATAAATGTTCATAATCCGCCCAATCTTTAAGCACCAAAGAACTACTTTGCATTTGTGGAAGAATGATTATTTGTCTATGTGTGCATGTCTGTGTCAGTCTATGTGCATCTATCTGTCTATGTCCAGCACCAATCTTGCCTCTCAATATCCCAGCACTCGGTAAATTAATTTCTCAAATGAAATCATCCTCATGCGCTCTAGACACTATCCCAACTAAGTTTTAGGTATTAGAGGTATTCCCCACTGTTGGTCCTGAAATTAAATTAAATTTATTTGTTTCAAACACGCAATTATTCAACCGCATCTGAAGAAACAAATCTGGATCCTCTTTTATTTTCTAATTACAGACCAATTTCTAAATTATAATTTTTATCTAAGGTGCTGGAGAACCAATTAACCAATTAAATCGCTTTTATGAATGCTAACATTTTTTATAGTTTGCAGTCAGGTTTTAGAGGATGCCACAGCACTGAGACAGCCCTTGTGAAAGTCTCCAATGGCCTACTTTTAACAGCAGATAGAGGTCACTGGTCTGTCCTTGTGCTTTTAGATTTGAGTGCCGCTTTTGACACCATTAATCATGCTGTCCTCCAGCACCATCTGGAAACCTGGGTCAATCTAAATGGAACAGCTCTACAGTTGCTACAATCCTAACCTAAATATAGCACCTTCTCAGTTGTCATCGAAAATACCTGCTCCTCAGCTGTTCATCTTAATTTTGGTGTTCCGCAAGGGTCCATTCTTGGGCCTCTGTTGTTTTCAATATCAGTGCTTCCTCTCAGCCAGTTATGCGGACAACACACAGCTACATGTCCCTCTTCAGTCCAGTAACTCCAGCAGTTTAAACTATCTCTTTGACTGCCTCGATGCTATCAAATGCTGGATGTCGCACATTTTTTTATATTGCACGACAAGAAATCTGAGATCCTAGCTAACAAACTACCAGCCTGGTCCAAAGCAAGCTTGGTTCCCTTACTAAAAACATGAAGCAGGCTGCTGGAAACCTGGGCATTATATTTCATGCAGATCTGTTTTGATGCTCAAGTGAAGAATGTTGTTCAGTCATGCTTCCTCCAACTCAAGAAAATCTGGTCTTTTTTGTCTCTGTCCGATTTACATAAGATTATACATGTACCTGCTTTTATCTTTTCTTGCCAGTTGTATTCTGTATTCATTTTAAAATGATTGTTACTGATGGCCCCGCTCCCAATTATGTCAAAGATGTATTGACTCCCCATGTGCCCGGGCGCTCCCGGAGATCAATGGATTCAGCTCTCCTGGTTGTTCCGAGATCCCGGCTTGTGACTAAAGGGGACTGGGGCTTTGCTGTTCGAGCCCCCAGACTGTGGAGCTCTCTGCCCGTTGAAATTAGACAGGCATCATCAAGTCCCTTCTTAAGACGCTTTTTTACAGGAAGGCATTCTTGAATTCTTGAATTTTCTCCCTGGTGTTTTAATGCCGTTTAATCCCTCTGCTGTTTTTATTGCCATCTTTTGTTTTTATCTACTGCTTCTGTGAAGCACTTTGTAACATTGTTTAGAAAAGCGCTTTATAAAGTTTCTGTGTATCTGTCCGTCTGTCTATGCCACTCGAACATGACACCACCGCACAGAAACTGTAGGTCGCATTGCTGAACATTTCATCATGACCATTAGAAGATTTTGCCGAAAATGTAGATGTGTAATTTGTGTGGATAAAGTAAAAAAATTGCCAAGGTATCACATCTCAGAAGTGAAGAGTCAAAATAGCATGGGAGTGAATGAGACAGTTGGAGGGCTGTCCTGCTGCTTCCAGACTGACAAATCAAAAAAATGTAATTGGTTGCATAGCAACTCGATCCTGATGGAGCCACACAATTTGATGTATTTTTTCCATCTGTGGTGGCAACGGTGCGGCAGGAGTAGCGCGGCAAAAAAAACATATAGAAGAATAAGAATAAGTGAAATAGGTATGAGGAATAACAAAAATGGGCCTGTGCGGCACATCCGGTCCAGTAAATATACATGCAATAATACATCCATACAAGAAAACCCAAGATTAAAATGATGGGAACAGGAAGTTACTTTACCCTGCTATGGACAACGCTGTGAAAAGGGCCCATTAGAGAGAGAGAGATCCAGAGAGTGAGAGCGAGGCAGAGACAGAAAGAGACCAATTGACTGAGATCATTATGGTAACCACTGTGTAGGTCTCCCTGTATAGAACACAATTTTATTTGAAATGACAGACCAAAACAAACATAAAGCAAAGAACCATGCTCCCCATCTGCTGCTGTGCTGTGTGCATCATTACCTGTCCACAGGGGGTGTGTAGCGGCCGACTGTCTTGCGGCGAGAGATAGCTATAGGCAGCGGATCCACCCCACCACGCGGACCTTAAACAGCACCCCCCGCGTTCTGTAGACACACACACACACACACACACACACACACACACACACACACACACACACACACACACACACACACACACACACACCACACACACACACACACACACACCACACAAATATGACTATTCATCATTCAGAATAGTCTATGGCTCTCTCGAGCCATGGTGTTCAATATTCAACAATATTCAACAACAATATTGAAATGGATTCCAAGTGGTATACACATGCTAAGAGCACAATACTAACAATATAGATGTTGAGACAGGCTCCAAACAAAGCTACAACTTCACAGGATACAGAGAAACCCAAGTCAAAAAGAAAAAGAAAATACAATGAGGAATACATCAAATACAGATTTTTACATCGGTGGGAATATGTTTATCTAGATTGTTTGAGGTTTTTAAATATAACCAACATGGAAAACCAAATGTTAAAGCTTCCTTCTATCCACACACACACATGCACACACACACACACACACACACACACACACACACACACACACACACACACACACACACACACACACACACACACACACACACACACACACACACACATATTGACTATTCATCATTCATGAATAGTCTATGGTGTTCAATATTCAACAATATTGAAATGGAGTTCCGAGGTGGTATACAGATGCTAAGAGCACAATACTAACAATACAGATGTTGAGAACATAACAGACAACAACAAGGAGTATAACCGGATGAAACCATAATGCTTTTTAAAAATGTTCTGGAGCATTGTCCACCTCCGCGCGCCGCCTGCAGAGACACAACCATCCGCTCATCCATTCCTTCATTCCACCATGTCCTCCTTTTATCCCACATGGATCACTGCAGCGCCCTCTCCACGGGTGTCTCCACCACTTCTCAAGCTTCTACATCATTTTACACCACCAATATGTTCGCTACCGCTTCTCATTGCATCCCATGTGCAACAGTCCCAACTCCTCATCCTGCATAAGGCCTCGACTCCCCTCCGCCTCTCCGACATCGCTACCTCCACCCATGCAGGGAAGGATGTCGCCTTGAGTGTGAGAAAGGTGCAATGCAAAAAGCTATAAGCTATTATTATCTTGATTGTTTTGATGTGAAAAGTCACAGAACACAGTAGTGCGATTCTTCTGCAGATGCTCTCATTAAATCCATCAGGCCAGATGTGACGGAACGTGCTCCACACCACGACCACGTCAACTTTCTTTTCTGGTTTTTTGTGCCTTTAATGCAGGGTTTCAACCGGGGTTCCGCGGCCCCCTGGTGGTCCGCGACGCATTGCAGGGGTTCCGCGGAGACCTATGTTGATCAGTTCACCATTGATTTTTTTTAATTTTATAAATTCGCTTTGATATTTCATTATCTAGATTTGTTTGAGGTTTTTAAGTATAACCAACATGGAAAACCAAATGTTAAAGCTTCCTTCCTTCCTTCCTTCCTTCCGCACGCACGCACGCACGCACACGCACACACACACACACACACAGGCGCGCAGGCACATCAGTGGGCCGCGGATTACTTTGAGCCACCGTGCCCACAACGCAACTTCTCTTTTTCTTTCCTTTTTGTTTCATATAACCGACATCGTTGAATCCTTCAACCAATGACGGCAATCACAGCAGGTCCAATTCATACCCGCCACTTTTCCAATTTACATTAACGTATTGTATTAAGCATTGTAGCACACTCAAATGTAATGGTTGAAATGTAAAGTGCATTCATAGTTTCACTCATAGAAACAATACCAATAAAACGGGCATTTTCTGATAAAAATGTTTACATTTCTATGTAATGTAATGTATTTCAATTAATAATTTTATATTCAAGGGTTTGTGGTCTACATAGAGTTTAAAAAAACAAACTGAGATGATATGGCGGGAGGTTGAAGTAGGGTTGTAGTAACTGGCCAAAGTAGGCTGATGCGCCTACTTGTGGAAGGCTGTAAGTATACGACAATGTTATGTCTCCGGCTGAAACGTATTCGGCAAATACATGCAAGGTTGCTGTTGATGCCCAGCGTGCTTCTTAATCAACTACCTACAAATCCGCGCCTTCGAACCATATGTTGGGAGGCTTTTTTAATTGACTTCTAGAGTTTTCCGTAAGTGCCGCATGTCGACTACTTTCTTAGTTTTTTACTTTAGCTATCCTAGAAACAAGCTGTGTTAATATGAGCAGCGCCTCGCCTCGCAGCCCCCCCGGCTAGGCCGCTAACACACATGCAGGGCTGTGCCATTGTGGGCTGTATCAGAAAGGGGCAGGAGTCCGAGTACAGGAGTGTGGTGGACAGTTTCGTGGAGTGGTGTGGACTAAATCACCTGCAACTCAACATCTCTAAGACTAAGGAGTTGGTAGTGGATCTGGTCAGCATCAGGGGGACTGAGGTGGACATTGTCGAGGAATATAAGTACCTGGGTGTCCACATAGACAATTAAATGGACTGGACTAAAAACACAGAGGCCCTGTATTAAGAAAGGTTCAGAGTCGCCTGTATTTCCTACAGAGACTCAGATCTTTCAACGTCTGCAAAACCATGCTGCAGATGTTCTATCACTCTGTGGTGGCCAGCGTCATCTTCTACGCTGTTGTGTGCTGGGGCAGCAGGGTGAAGGCAGCCGACGCCAACAGACTCAATAAGCTCATCAGGAAAGCGGGTTCTGTCCTGGGAGTGGAATTGGAGTCTGTGGTAGAGGTCTCTGAGAGGAGGATGCTGAGTAAACTACTCAGTATCATGGACAACGCCTCCCATCCCCTTCACGCCACACTGGTGTCATACCAGAGCACCTTCAGCCGTAGACTGAGATTACCGAGGTGCACCACAGAACGCCACAGAAGGTCCTTTCTGCCTGTGGCCAGCAAACTCTATAACTCCTACCCCCTCTGCGGGAAGGACAGTTGGAATACAAGACAATGAACACTGAGCAATATCATGTGCAATACTCTCGTTATCATGTGCCTATATTATTATTATTAATATCATGTTATCCCTAAATATTACCTGTAATACTACCTCTCATCTCCTCTCATCTCATCGTGTGCAATATTCTTCATGTCATGTGCAATATCTCTCCTACATTACCTTTCAACATTATGTGCAATATTCTTAATATTCTTTCTATCATGTGCAATACGTCCCTTAAATTATTATCACAGTATTACACTTCAATTATGCCAAATTGTCTTCGCCGTCTGAATACCTTATCTTGCCTATATATTTGTATATTTGGACTGTACATTTGTAAATTTGTTAGTTTATTTTTATTATTCTGTTGATTTCTCTATTGTTTTATTGTACTGTATTGCTATGCAACCTGGCACAAGAATTTCCTTCGGGATTAATAAAGACAAATTAACAAAATCTCATCTTATCTTATCTAAACATTAGGGGTGTAACAAATAACCGATTTGAATCGGAAAATCGGTTTTGATTTAAAAGATGCGAGTGCATCGGTACACGGACCCCTGGATCGGTCTAAACGTAGCATGAACCGGCCGATGGCCCGATCACAAAGTTATGAATCGGTTTTATGTTGTTGCTGTGCTGCTGAATCCTCCGTCTGCTCAGTGTCTGCAGCGCTCTCTATCTCACACACACACACACACACACACACACACACACACACACACACACACACACACACACACACACACACACACACACACACACACACACACACACACACACACACACACACACACACACACACATTAAACTCTCGCGAGTCTTGTCATAGTAACGTTAGATAGCGCTCTGTTAGCGAGTGACAAAATACTTGTTCCCTCTCCTCTTTGATAAATCTATTTGAAGGTAAGCAATGCCACATTTATAGTATTGACTTATGTTAATTCATAATGTAAAATGATTGTCTACTTTAAACAAGGAACGGGAGGGAATCAGCGGAATCTCCTAAATACATTTTGCATTTGAGCCCCCAAACCCTAAACATTGACATTTAGGGCATTTGACAGACAGTTTTATCCAAAGTACATTTATTGAAAGAGTGAGACAACAATATATCACTGAGGGATACATGGATATATATATAACGCTTTTATTCAAATCGCTTTACAGTTGCCTCACATTCACCCATTCATACACTGACGGCGGTGCCAACCATGCAAGGTGTCAACCAACACGTCAGGAGCAGTTAGGGTTCGGGATTTTTCAGGCAGTTCAACACCGGATGAATCTCCACCCGTATTTAAACACAGCTAATGGACCACAACAGGGAGTTTTGCGGCACACCAAAAGAAAGCTGCAGTAGTTATTTTTAAAAGGGCAGAATTAGAACCTTGCGGAAATATCACTGAACTTTAGTTTCTCCCCTGTTGCCAAGGCACACAGTGTTTAAATCTCTCTCTCCCTCCCTCTCCCTCCATCTACAAAATACATTTGGATACAGTTTGTTTTATGTATCAGAAAGCTTTTAAGATGTTTATATGTTTATATGTTGCCAAGGTAATTAATCCTTGTCCTGTCAAACCCTGAAACAACCACGTCAGTTTGAACAAAGACTGGGTTTTCCAATGGAGGTGTCCATTTGTCTCAATATTTGACATGGGTCACATTAAGCAAAACTCAGTGTAAACAATGGAGTTTCAATGCATAAAATCTCACAGCCGCGACTTTGAAATCCAAGACGGCTGCTCCGCGCATCAACAGTAGATCCGACCTCTGCTCTCCCAAACAACTGCTGAACGCCTCATTCATGCCTTTGTTTCATCCCGCCTGGACTATTGCAATGCCCTCCTGGTGGGGGCATCTGCAAAATGCATAAACCGGCTGCAGTACGTCCAAAATTGTGCTGCTCGTGTTCTCACCCACACCTCCCGCCGTGAGCACATCACTCCAGTGTTATTCAGCCTACACTGGCTCCCTGTCAGCTCACGCATTGACTTTAAAGTTCTAACCCACACCTACCAAGCCATCCATGCCACTGGCCCATCCGACCTCTCTGACCTTATCAAACTGTCCTGCCCAACACGTACACTCCGCTCCTCCAGCTCCATCTCTCTGCAGCAGCCACGCTGCAGACTTAAAACCATGGGAGCCAGGGCATTCAGTTGTGCTGCTCCACGGCTGTGGAACTCACTCCCAGACCCCATCAAAGAGGCAGAGTCACTCAAGTCCTTCAAAGCTCTCCTCAAAACACACCTCTTTAGACTGGCATTTAAGGACCTGTGTTAAAATTTTTATAGTTTTTTTGTTTGTTCGTTTTTAACTGATCCTCCTATGTACAGCGCTTTGGGTTCTAGAAATGCGCTCAATAAATTTGAATTATTATTATTATTAACAGTAGTGAAAGCTATAGTAACATACAGTTTTTTAGCACTTCTGTCTATTTGTGTCTCATTAAAATCAGTCGTACACACAGTACTGTCCAACTTCTATTTGTGGACATGTTGCTACGGTGTTCGTATGCACAAAATGTGGCGTAATATGTTCCGACATATTAGGCTGTATTCCGAAAGAGCAAGCACAACAAAAGTTTTCTGTGCGGCGCTAACATTAGAGGGCAAGAAGAGGGGAGACTTCAGCCTAGTTAGTGCTTTTACTCCAATATTATACTCTGTTATTTACCCTGTTATTTATTCCTTCCATCGAACATCGATTGGAACGAAAAAACAGAAGCACTCACCGATAGGACTGCGTTTGTCACTTGCTATAATCAGAAATGTACGGCGCTCCGGAGCGGCCACATGCAAAACCCTGGACAATTTCAATGTGCCCCCTTGCTGAATGTGCACATGCGGCATGAGTATTTACTAGTGGTGGCACTCGATTAAAAAAATGTATCTAATTAATTAGAGGCTTTGTAAATAATTAATCGCAATTAATCGCATTGTAATCGCATATCAATATTTGACACGAGAAGCAACATTTTTCAATTCAAATGGATTTTGGTATACGAGTGAATCAATGAATAGACATTGTGGCAGACGGCCACTGAGGGGCCGACTAGGGAGTGTGGACAATGGTCGGGGGAACCGCAGTTCCCCAGTCGGGCCCCCAGAGGGAGCCAAGGAAACCAGGAAGTGTAGAGAGGCAATCAGCCTCATGGGAAGTGGCTGCGCCTCGGTGGGGGAACTCGGCGGCGGCCAATCAGGGGCCTGGCTGCGGCCAATAAATGGGAGAGGACCTGGGTGGTGTAGAGAGTCGAGGAGAGAGAGAGAGGAGAGCTGGAAGTGGTGGCGTTGGAAGTGGTGGCGTTGGAAGTGGTGGCGTTGGAAGTGGTGGCGTTGGAAGTGGTGGCGTTGGAAGCTGGAGCGGAAGGAAGTAGCGGACGTGGGAGAGGAAGAGGAAGAGTACTGGAAACGACTGAGTGAGTTGAAGAGATACCAAAGTGGCTGTGTGCCCTAGACTTTGGATCGTCGGAGAACCCTGTTGTGTGCTGAACCCCTGGACCGCCTGAGAACCCGCCCCGTGAACGAACCCCGCCTGGCTGACTACCCGACCCATCGCCGAACCCCGCTCTACCTGAGGACCCATCTCCGTGTACCGACCCCTGCTAACGGACCACGACTACCCGCATGTAGTAAAGGACTACTCCTATAAGTACCCTGCACTTCCCCTTCCCCTGTATGTTAAATAAACCCGGTTTGCCTTATATTCTGGTGTGGACAGTGGATTGTATTAGGTTCAGTCGTGGTCACACTCCACCCCAATATAGGGAGTGTGCCACATATGGTGGAGAATGCGGGCAGAGAACTAAAGACAGACTGAAATTAATAAATCAACCCCCCACCATGGATATCGAGGCGCTGCTGAATAAATGGCAGTATGGGGACCTGGACGACGATCCCCCTGTGAAAACCAGCCGGCAGAAGAAGAAAGCTGCCAAAAAGCAGAGGGCTGGGGCTGCTGCCGGGACGGGCCCACAAGTCCAGGAGAAGGCCATCTCCCTCCAGGAGGAGGACGACCTGACCAGGGAGCTGGTACGGCAGCTACGCCATGAGCTCCAGGTCGAGAAGGAGAAGATGGGCCAGATGGAAGCCATGGTGAAGGAGTGGTGGGCCATGCAGGCTAAAACCCAGAGGGGATACCAGGACCTGGAGGCCAAGCAGGCTAAAACCCAGAGGGGATACCAGGTGCTGGTGGACCTGCGGCTTGAAAAGGAGAGCATGCAGCTGCAGGAGAGCCAGAAGAAGGTGCAGGAGTTGTGCACCGAAAGGGACTTCCTGTCGGGGCAGCTGAAGGCCTCAGCCCAGCAGGAGGAGCAGGCCCGGAAGGAGGCCAAAGGGCTCCAAGACCAGCTGAAGGCCCAGCTGAAGGCTGCAACCCAGCAGGAGGAGCAGGCCCGGAAGGAGGCCAAAGGGCTCCAAGACCAGCTGAAGGCCCAGCTGGCCACTGCAGCCCAGCAGGAGGAGCAGGCCCGGAAGGAGGCCAAAGGGCTCCAAGACCAGCTGAAGGCCCAGCTGAAGGCTGCAACCCAGCAGGAGGAGCAGGCCCGGAAGGAGGCCAAAGGGCTCCAAGACCAGCTGAAGGCCCAGCTGGCAACTGCAGCCCAGCAGGAGGAGCAGGCCCGGAAGGAGGCCAAAGGGCTCCAAGACCAGCTGAAGGCCCAGCTGGCGGCCACCGGCCAGCGAGAGCAGCAGGCCCTGGAGCAGGCTGAAGAGCTCCAGGCCCAGCTGTTGGCCACAGGCCAACGAGAACAGCAGGCCCTGGAGAAGGCCGAAGAGCTCCAGGCCCAGCTGACGGCGGAGCAGGCCCAGAGGACTGCCGCCGGCCAGCGAGAGCAGCAGGCCCTGGAGAAGGCCGAAGAGCTCCAGGCCCAGCTAACGGCGGAGCAGGCCCAGAGGACTGCCGCTGGCCAGCGAGAGCAGCAGGCCCTGGAGAAGGCCAGAGAGCTCCAGGCCCAGCTGATGGCTGAAGGCCAACGAGAGCAGCAGGCCCTGGAGCAGGCTAAAGAGCTCCAGGCCCAGCTGGCGGCCACTGGCCAGCGAGAGCAGCAGGCCCTGGAGAAGGCCGAAGAGCTCCAGGCCCAGCTGACGGCGGAGCAGGCCCAGCTGACGGCGGAGCAGGCCCAGAGGACTGCCGCCGGCCAGCGAGAGCAGCAGGCCCTGGAGAAGGCCGAAGAGCTCCAGGCCCAGCTGACGGCCGCCGGCCAACGAGAACAGCAGGCCCGGGAGCAGGCCAGAGAGCTCCAGGCCCAGCTGTTGGCCACAGGCCAACGAGAACAGCAGGCCCGGGAGCAGGCCAGAGAGCTCCAGGCCCAGCTGATGGCGGAAGGCCAACGAGAGCAGCAGGCCCTGGAGCAGGCTAAAGAGCTCCAGGCCCAGCTGGCGGCCACTGGCCAGCGAGAGCAGCAGGCCCTGGAGAAGGCTGAAGAGCTCCAGGCCCAGCTGATGGCGGAGGGCCAGCGAGAACAGCAGGCCCTGGAGCAGGCTGAAGGGCTCCAGGCCAAGCTGATGGCCGCTAGCCAACGAGAGCAGCAGGCCCTGGAGCAGGCTAAAGAGCTCCAGGCCCAGCTGATGGCCACAGGCCAAAAAGGGCAGCAGGCACTGGAGCAGGTGGAGGAACTCCAGGCCCAGCTGACGGCGGAGAAGGCCCAGCGGAAGGCCGCAGCCCTGCTGACGGTGGAGCAGGCTGAAGGGCTCCAGGCCCAGCTGATGGCCGCCGGCCAACGAGAGCAGCAGGCCCTGGAGAAGGCCGAAGAGCTCCAGGCCCAGCTGATGGCCGCAGGCCAAAGAGAGCAGCAGGCACTGGAGCAGGCTGAAGGCAGCGGCGGACGACGACCCGGGGGGCGGCGCCGCAGCGGACTACCCGAGCGGAGGCACCCCAGAGCGGGCCATTGGAGGAGTGGGCCGCCCCTCCCTCCTGGTCGGAGCTGAGGGGGAGGGTATGTGGCAGACGGCCACTGAGGGGCCGACTAGGGAGTGTGGACAATGGTCGGGGGAACCGCAGTTCCCCAGTCGGCCCCCAGAGGGAGCCAAGGAAACCAGGAAGTGTAGAGAGGCAATCAGCCTCATGGGAAGTGGCTGCGCCTCGTTGGGGGAACTCGGTGGCGGCCAATCAGGGGCCTGGCTGCGGCCAATAAATGGGAGAGGACCTGGGTGGTGTAGGGAGTCGAGGAGAGAGAGAGAGGAGAGCTGGAAGTGGTGGCGTTGGAAGTGGTGGCGTTGGAAGTGGTGGCGTTGGAAGCTGGAGCGGAAGGAAGTAGCGGACGTGGGAGAGGAAGAGGAAGAGGAAGAGGAAGAGTACTGTAAGCGACTGAGTGAGTTGAAGAAATACCAAAGTGGCTGTGTGCCCTAGACTTTGGATTGTCGGAGAACCCTGTTGTGTGCTGAACCCCTGGACCGCCTGAGAACCCGCCCCGTGAACGAACCCCGCCTGGCTGACTACCCGACCCATCGCCGAACCCCGCTCTACCTGAGGACCCGTCTCCGTGTACCGACCCCTGCTAACGGACCACGACTACCCGCACGGACTAAAGGACTAACACCTACAAGTACCCTGCACTTCCCCTTCCCCTGTATGTTAAATAAACCCGGTTTGCCTTATATTCTGGTGTGGACAGTGGATTCATTAGGTTCAGTCGTGGACACACTCCACCCGACAACGGAGTGTGCCACAATATATACATACATTTAAGCAGCTAAATCCTGTTTATTTTAGCTACACAGACCAACAGGTTAACATAAAGTGCCATTTCTACCATCTAAAATGGTAACAACAACAAATATTTGAGCCTACAATTCGTCCACTGAGAAACGTTCCGTGGTGTTTAGAGTGCAAAAATAAAGTGCGATTAAAATGCGTTAATTAGTTTTAACGCGTTATTTTTTCTGTAATTAATTAATCGTAAGTCCCGGCCCTAGTATTTACCCCTCCAGGGTATTTTGAGTCTTTTCAGTTCTCGTAATGTGATACAGTAGTATGTAATCGACAGAATTAGCTAAATATGACAAATGTCCCTATTAGTATTAATTATTATTATTATTATTGTTATTATTACGAAATGCCCCTATTAAAATGTTGTGAAGCCATGCATGGACCCATGATGTTTATGGGAATGTGTTAAAAAAACCATGAGGAGCTAGAGAGTACTGTAGTTCTCCCAGTAAGTCCATCTATCCAGGTGGTTAACATATAAAAGCACCACGAGTGGCAGAGCAGCAGTATATGAACCCCTGCTCCCCAGGGAGGTGGTGCAGGGCGGGGGAGGCCTGTGAGGTGCCTACCTGTGTAGTGTCCTCCATGCATGCCCCCGTGGTGGTTGCACACGGCGTACAGGTCGTACAGGTAGTCCTGCGGCAGGGCCGGGTTGGAGGGCTGGCCGGCGGGGGGCTTCCAGGCCGGGGGCCAGGGCCCCAGGTTCAGGCTCTTCATGCTCTGGCTCCGCTTCACCACGTGGGGCGCCATGTCCAGGCCGGCCATGGGGAAGCGCACAAGCGTGGACAGCTTGTTGCGCCTCTCGCCCACCTGTAGGGGCAGCGACACCCCCACCCCGGGTTAACATCCAGCCAGGGTTGTGCGCACACACACATACAGACATGTGTGTGTGTGGTGTCTGTCTGTGCATGTGTGTGTGGTGTCTGTCTGTCTGTTTGTCTGTACATGTGTGCGTGCGTGCGTGTATGTGTGTGTGTGTGTCTGTGAGGGGCCGTCCTACCTGCGGAAGCGCTTCAGGTGGAGGATGAGGATGTCGGGGAGGGTCCACAGGCTCATCTTCACCACCCCCTGCTGGAGCTGCTTGCAGTGCGGGCAGCGCCAGGCGTCGTCCGGGGCAAGCTGCAGGAGAACAATCAATCAACCAATCAATCGCCTGATCAGTATCAGACCAGTCCGTTACCTTGGAAATCATCAACTTTAATTTCCTCTTCAATTCTCAGATTCCAATTCACGAGTGGTAGCTTGCTGAGTGAGTTCTGTGACTAGTGAGTATGGTCTCCCAAGGTTTAGGCTCATTGAGCCTCAAGTTTATCCCATATTGACGATGTGCCAATGTTCCATTTGATTTAAATACGGGTACCTGAAATCAAGCAATCTGATTGGTTTCTGATTGGCCGTGATTACAACTGCCATATTACGTTGTACCCACGGCTGATTGATTTCAAATTTCCTGTTCACATATGATATCACTCTAGCCTGTGAGGAGATAGGCTCTCCTCTCCAGAGGTGACCACGAGAACGTGGAGGAACATCCGTCGCGCACGCCAAGCGAACGCACATCCACCCTCCACAACCAAATGCAAGGCCCTTACACGCAAGTTTTTCAAGAAGTCATCCTCCTGATGCGGAACAGTTTTTCAGTAAAAAATAAATAATAATAAATGACAACCTACAAATTAATATAATTAAATAGCCAAATGATTTTCATAACTGTTTGAATTGGAATGTGTCCGGTAGTATGTTGCATAGCAACGCGTGTGCAGGCAGCCAGGAGGGCCTATTTATTTGAACAATGCGTTATGAACATAAAATAAAAACTATTTAAATTCTCTATTAGACTACTTTCATGTTGCCATGCTTGGTGACCGTTTTATAGTAGTTCACTTCAGGCAGTGATATATGGTTATTATATCGGGCCGAACCACGCCCCTTAGCTGTGATATAATAACCATATACCATGCCCTGTCGTGAACTATTGCTGAAATAATCTATGCAATTGTATTTAGCTTACAATACATTGAACTATTGCCAGGTTTTGAATCACTGAATGCGTGATTTCTCAGGCAGTTCAACACCGGATGAATCTCCACCCGTATTTAAACACAGCTAATGGACCACAACAGGGAGTTTTGCGGCACACCAAAAGAAAGCTGCAGTCGTTAGAACCTTGCGGAAATATCACTGAACTTTAGTTTCTCCCCTGTTGCCAAGGCACACAGTGTTTAAATCTCTCTCTCCCTCCCTCTCCCTCTATCTACAAAATCCATTTGGATACAGTTTGTTTTATGTATCAGAAAGCTTTTAAGATGTTTATATGTTTATATGTTGCCAAGGTAATTAATCCTTGTCCTGTCAAACCCTGAAAGAACCACGTCAGTTTGAACAAAGACTGGGTTTTCCAATGGAGGTGTCCATTTGTCTCAATGTTTGACATGGGTCACATTAAGCAAAACTCAGTGTCAACAATGGAGTCCAGGTGTGACGTGTCACCTGCTCCTCTTTAGTGTAGAGCTGGAAGCACTCGTCCAGGGAACAGGTGTGCTGCTGCAGGTGATGCTGCTGCTGGCTGCGTACACTGTCTGAGTCCTTCACCACCTCCTCCTGGATGCTGCCAAACAGACTGGCGCACACACACAAAGACACACACAAAAGAAAGACACACACACACACACACACACACACACACACAGAGTGTATTCATAATTGAGCCATTGAGCATTGTCACTTTCAGTGCAGGTATTCATGCCTGTGAATATGAGTTTACGTGAGTTTACTTTGCGTGCGCGCATGCATGCGTGTGTGTGTGCGTGCATGACGTTGCTCACCAGTCTTTGACCTTGTGCTCCCACTCAATGACCAGCTTGACGTGAGGGGTCCCTCCAGTTCCACAGAGCTTCAGCGCCCTATGGCCAAACCACACACACAGGCACGCACGCACACGCACACACACACACACACACTTAATGAAATACATTTCACATCAAACATTACAATGGTCGTTGGAACCTGCGTGACGCTGACTACTTCCCTCTCAACTCTCTATTATTCTTTTGCACATGTGACATATAAACTTCTTGAATTCTTGCATGAATAGAGCACTCCATGGGCATTGTGAGTATAAGGTCCTCTGGGTTGCTTGTGCTACGGGAATATTGTGCTTCCTAGCAACCTTAGCGAGACTCGTATGAAATAAGCACCTCTAGTACTCCCCTCCATGACTCATCTTTGTCGGACAAACACAGGGGGTCTCTCATTACACTCATGATGGACTGGCTGCTTTTCAGGGGTGTGGCCTAATGGACCCTTCACCCACACAGGAGGTGAATCACAGGTGTAGCTCATAACACAAATGGTGGGTCCCGTTAGGTTTAGGTCTGCCGGTGCACCAGTAGAGACATTTCCCCAAAGACATTTTTGGCAGTGGCTGGCTTAGTGTGTGTTTTTTCTTTTGTCTACAACAATGGCAAAGAATGAGTGGAATATCTATCATTTAGTCATGGACATACCTATGTGTACTTTTCAAGTACACGTAGGATGCACTTAAAAAATTGTATGCATTTAATTTCAAATACTTCATATTATAAAACGGATAGTTCCGGTGCTTGTTTTCAGACAAGTTTAAAAATCCAAACGACGGCTCAATTGATCTCAGTCAGGGAAGACATTGGAGCATAATTTGTCCTTCCTTCTGGCACCGTGCAATTAAAACACACCTATTTAAGCAATTTACACGATGCAATTTGCTATTGCATCGTGCCTAACAACACCCCTTAGCTGTTCTAAAAATCACAGTAAACCACGGCCTACTACATTAAACTACATTAAGGTTTCATAAAGGAACCACACAGCAACAAAAAATGCAATAGTTATTGATAATCATTCTTCCGCCAAACAATGTAGTTCTTATAGCGACATAGCCAGAATGATTGCCCGGGCAATACACAGACGCAGGCAAAAAAAGAAAAGGCAATATTCCTACTAAGCTGTTTACATGGCTAGTGAAAATGAATATTCCACTAGTATTCACGTTTACATGCAGCTGTGCATAATCAACATAAAATGGCAAGGATTGTCCTCCAGTCATGTTGCATGGGTGGGTGTAATAATAATAATAACATTCCTTAAAAGTTTCCATCGGTGACGGACTTGTTCAAACCGCCTTCTTGAAAAGGTTGGCGTTGCGATATTTTGCGCATTTCCAAAAACCTGTTGATATCCAAGTCTTTAGAAAATGTTTTAAAGGTAGGTGTGTATCTCCTTCATACCAGCAATGCAGGCTTTTCTTTTGGGCATGCATCTCTTCTCCAGCCTTGCAAACTGTTGGTTAGTTAAACTGCAGTAAAAACCCTGACTGAGATGCATATTGAATGCTCTGTATACGGTTGGTGATCATATAGAAGAATTGCTGCCATGGTTGCCATCGACCTCTTTGAAGTTAAACACCCCTGTATCAGCAAAGAGGAGTGAACACTCCTTCAACAATTGCGATATCCAGATAAATGTTCATAATCCGCCCAAGTCTTTAAGCACCAAAGAACTACTTTGCATTTGTGGAAGAATGATTATTTGTCTATGTGTGCATGTCTGTGTCAGTCTATGTGCATCTATCTGTCTATGTCCAGCACCAATCTTGCCTCTCAATATCCCAGCACTCGGTAAATTAATTTCTCAAATGAAATCATCCTCATGCGCTCTAGACACTATCCCAACTAAGTTTTAGGTATTAGAGGTATTCCCCACTGTTGGTCCTGAAATTAAATTAAATTTATTTGTTTCAAACACGCAATTATTCAAACCGCATCTGAAGAAACAAATCTGGATCCTCTTTTATTTTCTAATTACAGACCAATTTCTAAATTATAATTTTTATCTAAGGTGCTGGAGAACCAATTAACCAATTAAATCGCTTTTATGAATGCTAACATTTTTATAGTTTGCAGTCAGGTTTTAGAGGATGCCACAGCACTGAGACAGCCCTTGTGAAAGTCTCCAATGGCCTACTTTTAACAGGCAGATAGAGGTCACTGGTCTGTCCTTGTGCTTTTAGATTTGAGTGCCGCTTTTGACACCATTAATCATGCTGTCCTCCAGCACCATCTGGAAACCTGGGTCAATCTAAATGGAACAGCTCTACAGTTGCTACAATCCTAACCTAAATATAGCACCTTCTCAGTTGTCATCGAAAATACCTGCTCCTCAGCTGTTCATCTTAATTTTGGTGTTCCGCAAGGGTCCATTCTTGGGCCTCTGTTGTTTTCAATATCAGTGCTTCCTCTCAGCCAGTTATGCGGACAACACACAGCTACATGTCCCTCTTCAGTCCAGTAACTCCAGCAGTTTAAACTATCTCTTTGACTGCCTCGATCTATCAAATGCTGGATGTCGCACATATTTTTTATATTGCACGACAAGAAATCTGAGATCCTAGCTAACAAACTACCAGCCTGGTCCAAAGCAAGCTTGGTTCCCTACTAAAAACATGAAGCAGGCTGCTGGAAACCTGGGCATTATATTCATGCAGATCTGTTTTGATGCTCAAGTGAAGAATGTTGTTCAGTCATGCTTCCTCCAACTCAAGAAATCTGGTCTTTTTTGTCTCTGTCCGATTTACATAAGATTATACATGTACCTGCTTTTATCTTTTCTTGCCAGTTTTATTCTGTATTCATTTTAAAATGATTGTTACTGATGGCCCCGCTCCCCAATTATGTCAAAGATGTATTGACTCCCCATGTGCCCGGGCGCTCCCGGAGATCAATGGATTCAGCTCTCCTGGTTGTTCCGAGATCCCGGCTTGTGACTAAAGGGGACTGGGGCTTTGCTGTTCGAGCCCCCAGACTGTGGAGCTCTCTGCCCGTTGAAATTAGACAGGCATCATCAAGTCCCTTCTTAAGACGCTTTTTTACAGGAAGGCATTCTTGAATTCTTGAATTTTCTCCCTGGTGTTTTAATGCCGTTTAATCCCTCTGCTGTTTTATTGCCATCTTTTGTTTTTATCTACTGCTTCTGTGAAGCACTTTGTAACATTGTTTAGAAAAGCGCTTTATAAAGTTTCTGTGTATCTGTCCGTCTGTCTATGCCACTCGAACATGACACCACCGCACAGAAACTGTAGGTCGCATTGCTGAACATTTCATCATGACCATTAGAAGATTTTGCCGAAAATGTAGATGTGTAATTTGTGTGGATAAAGTAAAAAAATTGCCAAGGTATCACATCTCAGAAGTGAAGAGTCAAAATAGCATGGGAGTGAATGAGACAGTTGGGAGGGCTGTCCCTGCTGCTTCCAGACTGACAAATCAAAAAAATGTAATTGGTTGCATAGCAACTCGATCCTGATGGAGCCACACAATTTGATGTATTTTTTCCATCTGTGGTGGCAACGGTGCGGCAGGAGTAGCGCGGCAAAAAAAACATATAGAAGAATAAGAATAAGTGAAATAGGTATGAGGAATAACAAAAATGGGCCTGTGCGGCACATCCGGTCCAGTAAATATACATGCAATAATACATCCATACAAGAAAACCCAAGATTAAAATGATGGGAACAGGAAGTTACTTTACCCTGCTATGGACAACGCTGTGAAAAGGGCCCATTAGAGAGAGAGAGATCCAGAGAGTGAGAGCGAGGCAGAGACAGAAAGAGACCAATTGACTGAGATCATTATGGTAACCACTGTGTAGGTCTCCCTGTATAGAACACAATTTTATTTGAAATGACAGACCAAAACAAACATAAAGCAAAGAACCATGCTCCCCATCTGCTGCTGTGCTGTGTGCATCATTACCTGTCCACAGCGGGGTGGTGTAGCGGCCGACTGTCTTGCGGCGAGAGATAGCTATAGGCAGCGGATCCACCCACCACGCGGACCTTAAACAGCACCCCGCCGTTCTGTAGACACACACACACACACACACACACACACACACACACACACACACACACACACACACACACACACACACACACACACACACACACACACACACACACACACACACACACATATTGACTATTCATCATTCATGAATAGTCTATGGCTCTCTCGAGCCATGGTGTTCAATATTCAACAATATTCAACAACAATATTGAAATGGAGTTCCAAGGTGGTATACACATGCTAAGAGCACAATACTAACAATATAGATGTTGAGACAGGCTTCCAACAAAGCTACAACTTCACAGGATACAGAGAAACCAAGTCAAAAAAGAAAAAGAAAATACAATGAGGAATACATCAAATACAGATTTTTACACGGTGGGAATATGTTTATCTAGATTTGTTTGAGGTTTTTAAATATAACCAACATGGAAAACCAAATGTTAAAGCTTCATTCTATCCACACACACACACACGCACACGCACACACACACACACACACACACACACACGAATATTGACTATTCATCATTCATGAATAGTCTATGGTGTTCAATATTCAACAATATTGAAATGGAGTTCCGAGGTGGTATACAGATGCTAAGAGCACAATACTAACAATACAGATGTTGAGAACATAACAGACAACAACAAGGAGTATAACCGGATGAAACCATAATGCTTTTTAAAAATGTTCTGGAGCATTGTCCACCTCCGCGCGCCGCCTGCAGAGACACAACCATCCGCTCATCCATTCCTTCATTCCACCATGTCCTCCTTTTATCCCACATGGATCACTGCAGCGCCCTCTCCACGGGTGTCTCCACCACTTCTCAAGCTTCTACATCATTTTACACCACCAATATGTTCGCTACCGGCTTCTCATTGCATCCCATGTGCAACAGTCCCAACTCCTCATCCGCATAAGGCCTCGACCCCCTCCGGCCTCTCCGACATCCTACTCCACCCATGCAGGGAAGGATGTCGCCTTGAGTGTGAGAAAGGTGCAATGCAAAAAGCTATAAGCTATTATTATCTTTGATTTGTTTTGATGTGAAAAGTCACAGAACACAGTAGTGTGATTCTTCTGCAGATGCTCTCATTAAATCCATCGAGGCCAGATGTGACGGGAACGTGCTCCACACCACGACCACGCAACTTTCTTTTCTGGTTTTTTGTGCCTTTAATGCAGGGGTTTTCAACCGGGTGTCCGCGGCCCCCTGGTGGTCCGCGACGGCATTGCAGGGGGTCCGCGAGAACCTATGTTGATCAGTTCACCATTGATTTTTTTTAATTTTATAAATTCGCTTTGATATTTCATTATCTAGATTTGTTTGAGGTTTTTAAGTATAACCAACATGGAAAACCAAATGTTAAAGCTTCCTTCCTTCCTTCCTTCCTTCCGCACGCACGCACGCACGCACACGCACACACACACACACACACACACACAGGCGCGCAGGCACATCAGTGGGCCGCGGATTACTTTGAGCCACCGTGCCCACAACGCAACTTCTCTTTTTCTTTCCTTTTTGTTTCATATAACCGACATCGTTGAATCCTTCAACCAATGACGGCAATCACAGCAGGTCCAATTCATACCCGCCACTTTTCCAATTTACATTAACGTATTGTATTAAGCATTGTAGCACACTCAAATGTAATGGTTGAAATGTAAAGTGCATTCATAGTTTCACTCATAGAAACAATACCAATAAAACGGGCATTTTCTGATAAAAATGTTTACATTTCTATGTAATGTAATGTATTTCAATTAATAATTTTATATTCAAGGGTTTGTGGTCTACATAGAGTTTAAAAAAACAAACTGAGATGATATGGCGGGAGGTTGAAGTAGGTTGTAGTAACTGGCCAAAGTAGGCTGATGCGCCTACTGTGGAAGGCTGTAAGTATACGACAATGTTATGTCTCCGGCTGAAACGTATTCGGCAAATACATGCAAGGTTGCTGTTGATGCCCAGCGTGCTTCTTAATCAACTACCTACAAATCCGCGCCTTCGAACCATATGTTGGGAGGCTTTTTTAATTGACTTCTAGAGTTTTCCGTAAGTGCCGCATGTCGACTACTTTCTTAGTTTTTACTTTAGCTATCCTAGAAACAAGCTGTGTTAATATGAGCAGCGCCTCGCCTCGCAGCCCCCCGGCTAGGCCGCTAACACACATGCAGGGCTGTGGGTAGTCTGGCTGACCGGAGTAGGCTGTGGGGACAAGTCTTTTTCCGCCTTCCACTATCTGCCTGTTACAGTTTTGCACTACATTATTATAGTCAGCGGGATTATTGAACTATTCTGTATAGGACTGTAACGA